>PQWD01013664.1:0-158800 GCA_019425675.1 Leucinodes orbonalis | reverse complement strand
TTACATGTTAATAAGAATGAACAATTCTCTCCGCCCGCGCTCTTCAACTCTCATCACCTCGCGCAACGAAACTCCAAAGTTTTAAATCTAGATCTGACATCTTTGAAGAAATAGCGAGAATGCGTGCAAAGTAACAGCATTTATTCGTGTACGAAAATATTTGTTTTTTTTTAACATATAAATAACCACCAAAAAGGGTTCTCGCTCTTCAATAGGCAACACACACCTCAGAGATTTAAAGCAACACCACTTCTTAAAAATAAGTGCTTTCTAGGCACTTTCTTAAACTCTTAATTCAACTGTTTCATGAATAAATTATATTATTAATCTGAGCTACTTAACACTAAATAAAATACAATTTTTCTTCAGGTCTTGTTGGATAGTTACTTCCCTTTCTACTTGTATTTAATTTGAATGTTTACGAACTCAATACATGCAACCTTTATATTTAATAACGATGATTCTGGTGATAGGAGTCACAAAGAAGGCCAATTTTAATGTACTCGGACTTATTTCTTACGCAAGCAGCTCAATAAGTAACTAGCTACACTAACATAATCAACGCACCTTGACACGCAGCGCACCAACCTGTGTGTAATTACACTGGAAGTCCAACCAGACCACATATCGCTCACTTCACTCACTCCAGAGATAGCTGACCTAGCGAATGAGACCGAGGAGGGTGAAACTCAAACACCTAATATTTTTTATGATCATCGTCATCATCATCATCAGCTCAATTTTACTTAATCATCGAGATGCATCTCCAGCTACCAGTAAGGGTAAGAGCTTAGTCGCCCCACGCGGCCCATGGGATTAGTCGACTTAACGCACAACTTTGATTCTCATACGCGTGCGTCAAGTTTCGTCACGAACTTACCTCACGTAAGAACTTTGATAAACGTACATTAAAATTTTGTACGATGGTGACTTGATCCTGCACTGTTCTATGAAGACAGCCAGTTCACCAATAAGCCACGGACGCTATTTTTTATGTTATTTATGTTTATATAACATTAATTAATATAAAAACAGGTCAATCAGTATCACACTTGATTGTTTTCAAAAGCTGCCAAGTCGCGATGGCGGATTCTTATTAGGGATGGCGTCTCATAATAATGGTAAGTTCCAATTAGTTACTCACTGATAAGTTCTATAAGTAAATATTTTAAGCTTCTTTTTGAGTTAAATTCGTAGGTTTCGACCGTGCACCGCCATATATCAGTCGGATGACAAAAATGCATGTTTTAATTTCTGTATAAGACTATACCAACAAACAAGGATTTTATTTTATATATGGTGAATGATGTCAAGAAACGAAGTACTAAATAGTTATTTTATAAAATAACAAGAAATTACAATTAATTGAGACGCGCTATGTTCGATGTTAGAAACAGAGTGATCTTCTAAGTTGCTGAGTTGCTGCTGTTTGTTTATAAATAATAAAAATACACTTGGACTTGAATACAAACTTTTAAAAATGGACTCATTCAATAATTTACTGCTCAATCGTATTAAAACGACTTTATTATTCTCGTTGTATGTCGCAGAACAAAACTGTTTTCCATAGGCACAGGTTCTTTTATTCTAAAATGACTGAAATGAATGAAGAACTATGATCCGAATATAACTGTAAATCAAAATCAAAATAAGTGAAATAAATTTGTAGAAACTATTGACTACCACACATGTCAAACACCTTCTCCGTAATGTTTCGCACTCCAGTTCTTAAGGGAACTTGTTGTGTTGAGGTGGGTAACTGACAATGTTTTATTGCATACAATATTTTGACACCATGTATCAATCATGCATGCTTTCTATAGTGTATAAGCAATCTAAAAGTAAGAACCAATACTGTAGATTCTCAGAAGTGATGAATGAAATTAAAGTAAAAAAATCATCAACAAAAAAATTTCGTCGCACTGCCAATCATTTATTTTCATACAAGAAATATCTCCTATTGTTTCTTGCGGAAAAATAGAAATTGGACTTAGATTGAATAGAACCTATTATAATGGATTCATGCTTAAAAATCAAAGTCGTCTAGATTTAGAAATAAGGCTTATTTCCGAACGCTAAATTCAGATCTTACGATGTAAAGAATATCTGGTGGTTCTTCCTTAATCCTACATACAGGCATGCAGGCATGTTTAGGAACCAACTTGAGCTTTCTTTGAGTTTTTCACAAAATATATTCAGGTTTTTGGTAAAAAAGCCATATTGTTTACTCACATTGACAGCTCAACTGTCACTACAAAAATTTTCTAGGAAATGCTAGACATAATCTATGAGTAGACAGACTGTATATTGAAAGGCGGTGTCTATTTGTAAGTGTGCAATTACACGACTTTGTATTAGTGGGTGCGTCATAGATGTGAACCTTGGTACGATACATATGCTAGAATAGCCGGGCGTCGTCGTCGCACGGCAGAATTAGATGATTATATAATTGTGTTAAACAATAACATGGAGTCAGATACAGCAACGCTGTTAATTTTTATCTAGCAAAAAAAAATTAAATAAAGCCGTTACCAATAATAGCATTTTATACCGCAAATATTTGAGTTTGGTCTTCATGGGTTAAAAATTAGATCATGTTGGAACAAATAAACAAAAATATTATTGAGGTTATAATAGACATATATATTTTTTACGGTAATAATAACAAATTTTAAAATAACACTCACAAACCGCAACCTTAAAAAATATTTATTTAAAAAATTACTGAGGAGCCTCATTATCATTTTAAAGTCCTAAACATACATTGATACCAACGATAGTGGGTATCCATGAAAAAAGTCAGTTTAAAAAATATGCGACTAAAAACATTTTTTTTTTCATGTTTTATTGTTAAAATTATAATGTGGATTACAACACAAAATTCCTATTCAACCTATCGCAGCTCCAATGCTGGACATAGTCTCCCCCATTTCCGGAGCGCCAGATATCCCGTCCTCGCTTTCCTGCAATCCACTCCACCAAAACAAATATGTTCTTGCAAAATGATAGATATTTTTATAGTTTTTTAAATTTTCCTTGAGAAAAAGTTGAATGTGATATTCGACAATCATACATGACATGAGAATCTAAAAGGGTCGGTTTTTGCTGTTGACTACGGAACCTAAAAAGAATTAAAAAGTATTTTTGAATCACCACACTTGGCCATTATCAATTTGCAATAGGCATGACGACTGTATTAAATTCGTAAGAACTTATTTCATAATTATTACAAATCTGGTAAATATAACGATGCTTCTTACTCTCAGCTCGAAACACATGTTTCTATGAATTTTATTAGTCTTCAAGTCGCAGATGGGCAAGTCTTTTAAAGTACATGAATTCAAAAATTTATTAACAAAAGATTAACACATACATATTTAAAACACGTTTTGCTATGAAACCGTTTTAGTATACGCCAACCATTTAATATAGTGGTAGTACAGAAATTCACCAATACATGCGTAACTAATACTGATACGTGAGTCTAACTAGGTATGCCATTTGTATGGAAGGCCGTTTTGGGAAAGTCCATTAGATGGAAAAATTCTAATGGACTTCCCAAAAACGCATGGCGGGCTACTAGATGTAGTATTAAGACTTTGCCGCTCTATATCATTGTATGCATACACGTCATGTACTTTGTTCTATCAACGAACCTAGTTACGAGTAGAAGAGACGGTTGAGTAGACGTTTGACAACTCGACGTGGTCATTTGGTGGCCTCCAAAGAGGCAAAACATTACGACGCTGTCGTGCAAAATTTTTCACACAAGTGTTTATAATTTTAATAATATTTGTGAAAGAAATAAGTAAACGGTAGAATAAATTCGTGTTCGCGGTAATTGTTTCAGAACACCAAAAGGAGGATAAATAGACCCGGATTATCATTCATAAGTAATATTGTGCACGACATTTTCATCATATTACGTAGTTGTAATGAGACTTATGATAAAGAACATCGTAGTAGTAACTTTAATAATTATACATTAGCTGTATTAATTGTAGAAGTTACAATTAATATTATCATGAACATTTAAGGATTACATATGATGTACAACTAGAAGTTTAAATTCCATCGATGTATTTCTTTAACAGTTTCTTTTATACATTATTGAATTTTTAGGTTCCCGAAATGTCCACAAATCAGATGAGAATGGGTTAAAGTGTAGGCGTGAAAACTGGAGCCTACGAAGAACTCCAGGTTTGCTCAAAACATTTTTGAGAATCCTGTTTCACGTAGCTTATCAATAAAAAACTGAATCCGATCAGTACCAACCATATATCTATTATAATTGAATTGATATATATATATATATAATATATATATATAATATATATATATACATCAACTTTTCTCAGAACATTTAAAAAACTATAAAATATTTGTTATAATTTTGCAAGAACTATATTTGTGTTTCTGTAATCCACATATAATTTATCAAAAAACATGAAATAAATTTTTTAGTCGCATATTTTAACTGAAACTTTTTTTTTTCATGATACCACTATTGTGGGTTATCAATGTAGTAGGATGGGTCTTTAAAATGATAATGAGGCTTCAGTATATATTTTTAAATAAAATAATTTTAAGTTTGAGTTGTGAGTGTTATTTAAAATTGTTATTTACGTAAAAAATATAATGATAGTCTATTAAGTAACCTCCCATAATATTTGTTTTATATTTTGTCAAACATCATCTAATTTCAACCCAGAAAGACCAAACTTCAAAAATTTGCGTATAAATTTATATGGTAAGCTTATTTATTAATTTTGTTGTAGATAAAATTAACAGCGTCTTGCCTGTATCTGACTCCATGTTATTTTTTAACACAATTATAATCATCTAATTCTGCAGGTGCACGAGCCCGGCTTAATTCTAGAATAATGTTCGATAACAAGGTCACAATCCCTAGTGCCGCACTAATACAATCTGTAACTGCACCCTATGACAAAAATTAATCACCGTTTCAATATACAGTTGTCTACCTCATAATATGCTCTATGGCCACATATTGTAAGGTACCACATCAATGCTTCAGCCAATAGTTTTCATTGAAGAGTTGTTTCAACATACATTCCTATCTCACGTGATAGAGCTAAAATTCTCTGAAGCGGTTTCAACAAAACCCAGGAAGAGAGACGAACGGTAACAGTAGCAGAATACCGCTACAGAGATCAGATTTGTCACTCTATGTGGAAATCCGAAGCTAACCGATTACAGCTAGTTCGTAATTTTATCGAAGAGATTAGCAGTATGGAATGGATAGCTGCAACGAATCGTTATATTCCACTGTGTAGTTAGGAACTTAGTACATGCTTCCGATTGTCGACATATAATATCTCTGCCAATTGAGCAATTCTGAAACCTTTCCGTAACTTGTTGCTTGATTCGATAACAACGTGATTGCCAGAAAGAGGACGTAAATCAAGTAGTGGTGATGAAACTTCGATAATGTCACAACCGATATCAAGACGATAATTGGACGTAAAAAATTGACAAATAAAATTTCAGAACTTCAGGTGAAGAGACGGTTGGCAGTATTTAGCGGGAACGCATCTTTTTTAAGAGATTTTTAAACCATCCTCCCTCAATGAATTCGCACACCGTTTTTACACCCACCACTGCGTGTATCGACACAAAACAATAGATGAACATTCTAATATATACAGAAATAATATTTTTATTTATAAAAAATCGTATAAGAACACAGTTATAGACACTGCTCTAGTCCTCGCAACTGCACTAGTATTTTTTTATCAACTAACGACTTATCAATTGAACGGCGTCTTTAACCACGAATATGAGCCATCACGTTAATGATAACTTATGTCTTAAGTACCAATCGACATTAGGCCTGCGTTGTGGGTAATGGCCCAACGTCATCTATAAACTTGTTGAGAAGGCCTGCTCCCTGTAGTGGGACGTTTAAGGCTATGACGAAGTGTTAACAGATTTTTAGTTTTCTTTTTATATTAATATAAAAAAAGCAAACCACTATGTAGTCAATAATGAATTTTAGCAGTAAATTACTTACATAAAAATTAAAGTAGATTGAAAAGGCCCTACAACTAAGATTGTGTATTAAAATAATTTCATAAAATAAATAGCATCAAAAAAAATTCACTCCTTGATAATATTTTGTACCTAATAGTTATTAAAATCCTTTTCAGATTCAGTTACAACACAGACAGACTATTAAAACGTTATTATGCCGGGCCAATCTTCTATACGATATTGCGTTGTGCATCAAAGACTTATTTTTCTTCTAGATGACCTGTTTAAAGCAGCAAATCGAAATTGAAAATTAACTTTCAATGAAAATAACTTTACAAGAACACTCAAACCCTTCAGAGACTAGACTTCACTAAACTTATCAAGCTCCTTTCTGATTTACCAGCCAATTCAACAGACCGTGCATACCAAGAGGAGGCCACTATAACCAAATTAGCTCACTGTTTAATTAAACAGAAAATATCTAATGCCAAATAAGGAATTACCGCGATTTGGTCGCAAGTCATAGGCTCCAGTAGACTTTTATTTTTTTTAGTTTATCTAGGGTGTGGTACGTAGGAGCGTCGGTGGCTCAGTGGGTGGGCAAGCTGTCGCCTTTCTAACCGGGAGGGCTGAGGTCAAATCCGCGCACGTACCAATGTATTTTCAAATTTTTCGAAAATATAAGTGTACGTTATCGCGACGCTCTTACGGTGAAGGAAAACATTCGTGAGGGAAAACCTTCATGGACGCCTGGAATGAAACTTCAAAAGGTCGTGGCGTGAAGTCGTCCAATCACGCACTGGGCCCGGCGTGGGACGACTAAGGCCTAATCACCTAGCAGCGGGTAGGCCTGTGACCCTCGGTGGGGACGTTTAAATGAGCGAATGATGATGACAAGTTAGACGGAAAAGGGTACAAAATCAAAAGCACGAGCATACTAATATGTCACTATGACACGTATTAAGCGACGTGATTAAGAATGAAAATTCTGCGCAACTGACGAGAGGGGCAGAATTTTGCCACGCACACTTTTTTATTGAGATTGAACTTCTAGTTAGTTTATTGTTTATCTAAGTTTTGAAGGTATAATGTTATAGTTCCAGAACGTATTTTTATTCTATTCTTTACTTATTTTAAACATTTACCTTCTGTAAGCATTAATTACAATTGCTACAAAACTCTAGAGGTCATCATGGAAAGGAAAGGGTAGGCCGACCCTTAAATATATGGGTCCTTGACTATTTAAAGATGACGGGTAACTGATGTCACTAGTCCGCATAGAATTTAACATTAAATGGTAATAAAAGGTATATGCCATAAATTTATAAAACTTTAATATCTAGTGGGTTACTTTCATCTGTTAAAATGGTATTACAATATTATTACTTCGCCTTTTCTGGTGCAAAGATGCTCACTTTTCGTTATAGTAATATTGTTTTAACAAATGGCGGGAAACCCTAAGGTGATTTATCATATAATGAAGTTAATTATTTTATTCGTCCTCGTTTCGATTTCGGTTTTAATACTTTTCTGTAACGTCCATATTTTGTTTGCTACAGCGCCATAAATCCTCGTTATATATTCAGTAGCCTCATTTACAGCCTTAAACTCACTTCCATAAATTCCGATTCTTACTACATTAGTTCTTTTGAGAAGTATCTTCTGGGATGTTCACTATGACTTTGATATCTTAACACAAATTAAATTTTCCTATGATCTTATTAATTTTTTATCAGTTCCTTTCATTAACTGCACGATGGAAATGCGCCGCTTATATCTTGCGCCATACTAGAACTGTCTGCTTCACCATTGAACTTAATTTGAACATCCTTGCTCGCAAATTAATAAGAAGATTGCACTCGGCGACCCTCTACACTTCAAATATAAGAAAACTCGATTTCACGCTTGATTAGACCTTGGGAAGCGGAGTTTCTGTTATATTGGGTAACTGTTGTTTTGTTTACAGTGCAAGTAAATATTTAAAATCCCGGCCAACTGTGAGTTGGTCACGCGCGTGTAGAGTTTCGCACTATTATTTATATTTTTAAGTCTTTTTTACGCTAAAATATATCTACAAATACAAAAAAGAAAAACTACAATGGGCTACCTTATTGCGCACTCATTTATTTTTGTTAAATTAACTATTAATTTGATGTGTAAAATAATAAAGCAATGGATATAAGCATCATTACATAAATTAAGGGTCGTGTTGCTTTCTGCTTTTCCTTCATTTATAAGCAAACTAACAATTCGTTAATTTTAAGTAAGAAACTATAATCAGAAACCATAAAATCTCATCGCAGTGGTTATACTTAGTTTAACATTATTTTACATGGCTACTTCGCTAATTAAATGAACCGTTAAAAAAGGTGTTTAATGAATATGACAAATCAACAATCCAAAATTATCTCTTAATTGTACAAACAATAATAAATGCTGCAAAAGAAATACTGACGTTCAAATACTATAACGGAAATCGCTGAGGCACCCGTTTCACAAACAGCATTACCCAAATTAAAATCGTCGGCAAACCATAACCAATCCAGGAAACCGGCGGCAACCTCTTATTTATCTAATCACTTTAATTCCACTAAGCAAAAAAATATTATTACTTCGCAAATTTGCGATGTTAACGCACCTATAAACTGGCTTTCTCATCTCTGGAGCGTTAATAAAAAGGCGATAATAGCACCATTATATTTGGGCAAGACATTCAAAGGCAAATTAAATTGTTTTACCTCGAGACGGAAACTGTGAAAATTAAATTCCATAAAATAACCGAAACCTCTGGAACGGTATACTTTACAAGTTATTTAAAGCGCCACCCTACTTTAACTTGGGCAAAACTTTTCGCCTCATGAAATGTGATTTCGGTATGTTACGGTTGTTTGGATAAACGTCTGCCAATTTTAATGACTTCGGTATTTATTTGGTTGCTTCTTTATTAATTTCTTGTATACTTGGTTTTTGAATTGTTATTACCATTTTAACACATCACCATTTACTCGTATAAGCATATATTTTATTTTCTCATAAACTCTTTTTTAAGTTTCTTGGCAGCAGCGTACAACTCTTGCCGTATTGCAGGATATCCGTTGAGCAAATCTTGCCACAGGCTAAGCCTTAGGTACACTACGTCGACAACCTGAGAAACCACAATAACAGTAATGAACAACTAGGTATATCAAAATAAAGGACTTTTTTTAACATGTCAGTAACCTTTTTGAGATAATTGAAATTTTAAAAAGATTCTTCAAAGGCAAAAAAACATTTGATACAATTTTATTTATGCACTCACCGTTCTAGTGTAATAACTATACTGGAAGGGAACGTTAGGGAATAAGCCCGGTATTAATCCAAAATATCCGTTTGTAGTCAAAAGGGACATGAACTTTTTTTCGCCACTGAAACATAGAATAGAACTTTAATAAATATATAATTAAAATTTACCTAATTGTTAACTAGAAACGTTCCCTGGATTATCCTTTTCCATAAGTGATCAGTTTTAACATAATTTCCAAATTTAGAAGTAGAATATCTTTGGATATTTGTATAATAAAAATAATTTTGTATGAATACTGTTACTGACCTTGCATCGGAGTACCATTTTTCCACCTCACCTTCATGTATGAAGTATATGCAAGGAAATATATCACCCTCTTGTACAATGCATTTACCTAAAAAAACGTTATTTTGGGGTACCTATTTACAATTGTAAAGCAGAGGTATATCTTCCGTTCTGGAGGATGCAGCTTCAAATGCCGCCACGCACCAATTTATTTAGATTTTTCGAAATAAATAAAAAAATATATGTACGGGTAAGGTAGTTTCATGATATGTAGGAGGAGCTTCATAAACCCTTAATTCTACATTATATCATTGACAAATGCATACATTGTAAGAAGCCGGATACTCAGCGCTTTTTACCAGATATTCCTTCACTACCGAGACCGAACACTTAAATATTTTATTGCAGATCGTGATGTGGACACAAAGTAGGAAAGTGCAGTTTTAGCACCGTATCACGAACTCTGTCGATATATTTTGATTGAAAGTAACCTCAAAAATATTACTAAAATTAAATGTTTTTTATTTAAGTAACTCCTACCTTTTTTTGTCTATAGCAAAAAATATTTCAATCAGAGGGCTTACCTACCGCCATCTCATTCAACAGTATTACAATAATATTTCTTCGCCTTTTCTGGTACAAAAATGCTGACGTATCGTTAAAGTGATTCAGGTGATGACGGTAACACCCCAGGTATAAATTTGTGACCTTCAAATTCTATTTTATTTAGTGATAACGTATGTCGCAGAACCGATGACCATAGGAGCAGACGAGTTCTGGAGTGGAGACCGTGTCTTGGCAAGCGTAGCGTAGGACGCCCTCCGGACCGATGGACCGCCGACTTGCGAAAGGTCGCTGGTGGAGGCTGGATGAGGTAAGCGGAGGACCGGGATATCTGGCGCAAAATGGGGGAGATCTATGTCCCCCAGCAGTGGACTGCTGTTGATAGGTTGAAGAGAGAATGGTAAACATCATTCATGAGTATTTGATGTTCTAACTAGGTTTCTAGGGTCTTGTCCCCAATAGATAAAAGCATCTGTGGAGAATCCAATTTACCAACGCCGTTTTAATTGATTGTCTCTTTGTTATAGACCATATAAAGAGATTTTCATATATAACACAGCAATATCTGGTGTAGTATGTGCTAGCAAATCAGAGGAAAATTAAAGCTCCTTAAAGGATGTCGCAGATCCTCTTGCCCTATAAAAATAAATGTGTAGCAGAAATCCTTGTCTTTTGAACATTTCGTATAAATAAAATCTCAAATATGTATCCCCAAATCAGTACTCACCAGGAAAAATAACAACCCTTCGGAATCTTGTGACAAGTTGCCTAGTAAAATACGAAGGCAGGTTCTTAAAGAGCGTTGGCGCCTTCAGATGGTGCATATATAGTGCAGAGAGTAAGTCTTCCCGTAAACATGGAGGAGCTTGGTGTGCCAACTCAGGTAGCCAATTGCCTAATGAATAAAAATACACATACAAATGCTTGTTGACTGGATAGAACTTCCTGGTTGGTACAAGTTTGAATAACCTCTTTGCCTCTGCCACAGCTGCCATGTGTACTCCTTAACGCAGTCCAAAAGAGCAGGCGAAAGTCCGCTATGGCGTAAGTAAGTGCTGAGATTGTAGACGCTGTAGTCGTACTGGTATAATTCACGGAAGTAAGTGTAAACGGAGCTGATCGCGATGCTCATTAACCACATGTCCAGCAGGAATATGAAGGAGGTCACAAGTACTTTGTAGTACACTTGCTTGATGGACAACGCAACTACCTGAAAATCAAGTACTTGTGATAAAATAACAAAGAATAGGTAGAATATGCCAAGTATTTAAAATTATAACAATTGTTTGTAAGACATCCTACGGTCGATTTGATAAATGTAAAATATATCAATAAAGTGAGACTTCATCCAGGAGAAGAATTACAATTTCTGACATGTTTAGAAAGAAAGAAAATATTTATTTGGCGCAATAAAATTATAACAATTCCTTAATATTAAAAATAATTATAATGCTACCAAAATGGTGGCCACTCAGCTAATGCCAAGACAGTTTTGTCAAGGCGCTGTTTTGCAGTGGAACCAAAGAGAAAAATAATAATAAGAAAATAAAATAATAATGCTACCCAACCGCACATAACAATAATAACGAAATATGTAGTAAATGTGAATCTACACCATAACTCATTAACATTAGGTTTACATTGTTTTTAGGTGAGAGTATTGGTAAGAAATACAAGTTGTATATGGCACTTGTAAATTGATATTTGCTATGAAACAAACATTGGTAAATATTCGGTTGAAATGTTTTAAACAACCAAAATTTATTCAGATTATGCTAAACATTTTTAATCACTTATTTTTTTTAACATCAGTACCTATTGTTAGCTATTACCTAAAAAAAGTTTCAAGATAAAACCGAACTTACCGTATCAAGTGCAGTATGCGTCTGCAACAGTACAATGTACATCAACGCGACCACGTAATCATTATACCAGTTACGAGGGACAAGGAATGATATTCGCATTGTATCGTTCACTGCGAAATTCATTGTCATCCGGGAGCAACCTAATAATAAATCGATCGTAATGGCATGTAAAAAATAAATTTCATGATTACATAATTTTATTACCAAAAGCCAAGTACGAAAATTCAAATATGTTTTAAATTACGGATAATCTTACAAAAAAAAAATTCAAGTTAAAATTAAACACCTCCTACTCTGTTGTTTGGAGGAACCCATTCGTCGTGGTCTATAGTCGCATTATACCTAGCCGGTAGCTTCAGAATGGGCGCCGGGAACACTTCGTCTGGAACAAAACTTTTCACCTCAACAAAACCAGTGAATTGAAAAAGTTTTTATCATAATTACAATCGGCCATTGGACTGCTGAATCTGACAGAATTTTGTCGCCGGAAAAAGTAGTCGTACATACTTGTTTAAATTTATACACCGTCAGCACACGGCAAACGAAACAACTTAAGCTCCATGGAAAAATATTTTTACAACGAGATTATAGGATAATGTGACTTAATATTTTGAGGTCAAATGTATACAGTGAGTATACCTTCTATTGTGGTTCGATTTACTTCTACAGAGAAGTCAATATTAGTATCAAAAGGGTTGCCAATGGTGATAATATCAAGTTGCAAATATGTAATAGATAAAATATTTATATTTATTTCGACGACCCATTTGGTGTTGCGGTTGAGAGGTCGGCCGCAACACCAAGGGTTCCGGGTTCGATCCCCGGGCAGTACAAACATTTGTGTGCATGAACATGTCTGTTTGTAATGGTCTGGGTGTTTTCTATGTATAATATGTATGTATTTACAAAAAAAAAAAAAAGAATGTATATATGTATGTTTATCCGTTGTTTAGTACCCATAATACAGGCTTAACGCTTAACTTGGGGCTAGATGGCGCTGTGTGAATGTCAGTGGATATTTATTTATTTATATTTATTTATTTATATTTGAAATCTTACTCCGACACGCCACGTATATCCAGCCGCAGACCATAGCGTGCAGCAACAAAAATACTATTATAAACTTCATAAGTATTGGCGTTACACGGCTCTGTGAAATCGCAACAACTATTTTATAAGTTGCAGTTTTCTGTTTTTCATGATTTTACACCTATAAAGTAAAATCTAAATCTAATAGAAAACCAAAAAGAAATTAATAGTTGAAATACTAATTATAATCACCTTAAAACTGCTACAAAAATGCTGGTTAAAGTCATAAAATAATCTGAGCCTCAATAGTCTTGCAAGCTGATATCCCCAATTACCATCTATAACGGTCATATATGGCAGTATCAGAGATATAGCATCAACATAAAAGCCCCAGTATTTGAGAAGTCGGTATCCGACTCGCCGTTTTACTAAAGTTCGATCTACCACCGCCAATTCCAGCTAGAATAACAACAAAATTACGATATTACAAAATAAATCTTATATTCTAATAACAATAATTGATTAATTTCAACCAATTTTATCATTGCCATAACAAAAAATACATTAGCTAGCAGCATACCAAAGCTTAATCGAAATCTTGTTAATACTTACGTTAAGAATACTAAGCTACATACCGTATAAAACTCCGTATTGAAATGGATCAAATGGAGCAGGTCAAACCCAAATAGAGTCCAGAAGACATTATGTCTCATTGCAAGCGTACTGTCAATAGGCAAGAAGCAAAGCAATAGGACCAATACAGATGAGAGAAATGGCTCAAACAACCACACAAGATACAACCACTTGGTGTACCAAGTACCAGTTCTAGCTTCCACTGGTTGCTTCATCCACTGGAATGTACCATTAAAGATAAAATGCAATTAAAATAAAACGCGATCTCCTGTGTCGTCTGAATATTTGTAAATAATGTATTATTTATTTTCCTGATGACCTGAAACCTAACATCTGCCGTCTCGGGTGATAGAAGCAGGGCAGTGTTGACGGGGAGTTATGATTACCTGCTAATAAATAAATATCTACTGACATTCACACAGCGCTATCTAGCCCCAAGTTAAGCGTTAAGCCTGTATTATGGGTACTTAACAACGGATAAACATACATATATACATTTTTTTTTGTAAATGCATACATATTGTACATAGAAAACACCCAGACCATTACAAACAGACATGTTCATGCACACAAATGTTTGTACTGCCCGGGGATCGAAGCCGGAACCCTTGGTGTTGCGGCCGACCTCTCTACCGCAACACCAAATGGGTCGTAGTATTGATTTCTTTAAAATTTCATCTATGATAGTCAGCGTATCACCTACAATCAGGTGAGCGAAATGACTGTCTTTAACACTAAATTTTTTTTAAAAAAAAGGAAAACCGGAATGGAGCAACATAATGTATTTTGCCAAGTGTCGTAGTATTTTCAAAGACGGGCAACAAACTCTAGCAACGAGTTCTTCGGAATGTGCTAACTGATCTGAAACATAAATTCACTACAAAAAACATCACAATAGTATTAAATCTCTTTTACCGGCAACTTTAATGTCTTGCGTCCCCTCAATATATACTCTACTGTATTATAGGGATTTTCAATGACGGGTTTCTTAACCGCCATGTAATCATTTATGGATTGAGAGTTCCGCGAAATTCTGTGTCTTATCTAATATAGAAAAAATACAATATTTGTATCTTATAAAATTAATCAATTATATAATATCGCTTTTCAAATGCACAAATACACGAAAAAATTTGGCCAACAATATTTTTAAATGTAAAAATACTAATATTCTCTTAAATACTAAGCTCTCTCTCAATACGAGTAGAGGACGAGAACGGTATTTTGTTCATACTTTTTTGGCCAAATACTAAAACTAATTACTACTTAAACCACAGATAACATTTTGTACCAACAAATAAAAAAGCACCTCATCATTTATAGTTTCCTGGAACTGCGCAACTGTTATTTGCAATATATCAGCATAGCTATCGGAAACTACGGATATTTTCGCTGGTCTGGGTTCAGTACCGTCTAAAAGACCAAAGATACTGCCCTAAAACATATTACGGGAAATAAATATCATATTTTTCTTAAAATTATAATTTTCAATAAATCGTCATTTAGACCAAAATAACAGTATTTTATGATGTATAGTGAACATATAATATCAAGTTTATTTAATTTGATCAGAAGGACACCTTTGTGAACGGGATATAAAAACAGATATCACTTCTATCAATAACTTCCGGTTAAGCCACAAAACTTTTAAAAATATAACCTTTACTAGGTAAGTCTCGATACTGAGGTAGGTACCACCGCAGTACCAGATATCATCCCGTGAAACAGGAGTGTTATGCACTTTTGTGTTTCGAGATGAGGGCACTGTAGCTAGTGAAATTACCAGGTATAAGAGACCTAACATCTGTTGTCTCGGGTGACGGGCGCAGTGCGGCATTGATGGAGGATAATAACTGTCTATCAGTTGTTTGTCTTCTTTAATGCCGCTCTGTCATGGTTAGGCGTATCACTTACCATCCGGTGAGCGTCCAGACCGTCCTGTACACTCATAACATAAAAAAAACTTTGATATTATATATATAACGATAGACACAAACTTATATCAGAGGATTTTTGACAATAATTGAATTCATTACCAAAAAAATCATAAAATTACCTTCGAAAGTACCGCCAATTGAACGCCATCTTTACTTATGGCTACCTTTCCGCGATGGATAACACAAACGTGGGATATGAGATCCATTTCTCTGATTATTTCCTGACCTGGCCTTAAGTACAATAGGAGACCCAGGCTTGACAACTGCCTTTGCATTTGATCGCCACCATTGAGTAAGGTGTCAAGACCCATAAAAGTTCTGCATTAAAATAAAAAACGAACTAATAGAACAAAAAAAATTTGTTTCAAATAAAGAAAATGTTACTTCAAGTTGTTATAGGTACGCACTTTTTATAAAAGTAGTAACTGAGGTCTTGCCGAAACACGATACCTATACGCTCGTTCATCAGATGTTGTATATTAATACCTTTGTTCCTAGAAAAGCCAAATAACAAAAGTTCAATAATGTTCTATTGCAATCGAATTTAAATACTTTGCGATGGCGATGGTGATGTAAACTTCCAAAAAGCATACAAAGATTCGGATTTTTCATCAAAAGTCAATTCTTTAATGCTCTGTAAACGTAGGTACATTGGTTGGAGTGGTTACCAAAACATTTTAGACCCTGTAATAAGGGCGCAGCAATTTTGAGAGGGACACTTTTCTTATGCTACAGTAGGAACTTAAGAATTAATTATACAAATATATTTCTATGTGTAGATATAATTTCTTAAAATCTTATCACAAAAGAAACAATGCTAAATATTAATACAATTTACATTTTTTAAATGTAAACGTAACACTAAACAATCGATGTTTGAACTAGATAAGAGAAAACCATAAAAATAAACAAAGCAAATTTTTCTACTTCCGAGCATATTCTTCATAAATCCGAAGTCAGTGAATACTTATTATATATTTATCTATATTTATAGTTTTCTTTCCAAGAAACGCCCAGTGCAAATATTACAAAGGTTTTTTTTTTAAATTCCATTTTTCTTACCTCATCCACCAATAGCCGAAATGTGCTACCGCCTCTTTGATTAGCTTCTGGTCTACTCTTTCAGCTGTCAAGAATTTCTCTAACTGACTGACACCATGCTTCAATAAAGAATTGTAACGAGTCGATAGTATCAGTATAGTGAGAGAGTAACACACAACGTACCTGTTACGACAAGAAGAAAAATAAAACCTAATAATATTTCCTACCTCTTGACTCAAATGGACAGACGACATCACCAACCACCATATAACCCATGCATATAACCTTTCATAGGCGCCAGGCGTCATATGTTTAACGGGCTCAGACCTCTCGCTGCCACCACGCGCAATTCTGACTCCCACAATTATTTCACTCTTGTCCAGTCCCTATTTTCACTTCCCCCTTCGTTGGGGCTGACAAACACACGAACGCCTTCGGTTCGCCGTGTGCCGTCCGCGTGCCACCTTTTGGGATACCGCTATCTAGCAACCCCGTTGATCTTCCTGTTGCATCCTCCACTAACCTCTTCTAGTATTCTCTTGTCTTCTTCTTCACCTCCTTGACGTTCTTTGTCTTCTAGTCCACCCGGATCTTGTACCACGCTCTTGAAAGTACGTAAGCTGCCTGAAGTTCGCCTCCTCCCACGAATCGCGATAGTAAACCGGGGCCCACCTCGAACCTTCACTATCTAAAAGGTCCCTACGCGCGTCCCCGTAGAGCCACACTCCATAGGACATGTTACGTCCTCTACTTCACTCCACAGTAGCAGGACCCGTGTCCACCAGGGTCATTCGGTGCAGCCTACTCCTAAATGCCCCATACCTACAAATCTGCGAAGTTCATAGTCCGGCTCTACCAAGTTGCTTGAGTCCGAGCCGCCACGTCCGGGAAAATCGATATAACTCCCGCCCCTTCTCAGACGTGTCCCAACGCCGCTGCCAATCGGCCGCGACGGACTCAGCTATTCTGAGTTTGGACTTCTGCTCTCGGCCTTGGAACCCGCGACTCGCGCGCCCCCTAGTCGCCGGCCCGAATTACCTCGAAGTCGGCGGCAGCACCACCTGCCAAACTGGCAGGCGTCAGTGCTCGTCGACCGGTACGCCTTGGTCAGAAGGATCAAGGCGGGTCTCTGGGTGCGCAGGAGCGCACTCCGCACAAGTATAAGGACGCACGCTCATAGACTCAAATGACAGACGACATCACAACCACATATAACCCATGCATATAACCTTTCATAGGCGCCAGGCGTCATATGTTTAACTTTCTTATATTGGCTGGTAAAATAGTGCTTTACGTAGTGTATGCTATTATCTCCTCTTCCTTTTTTAAATAAAAAAGACGAGTTCACAAGTAATATAAAATTTTGCAATATAAGTACTCTACAAAAACAAAACATTTATGAGTAGCAAAAAATTTCGGCTAACTATTCGCTGAAAAGTTTATTCGAGTCTAATATCATGGTAGCGATGCATATGAGAGCGTCGGTGGCTCAGTGTGTGGACTGTCGCCTTCCTACCGTAGGCTTGAGGTTCAATCCCAACACGTACCAATGTATTTCGAATTTCGAAAAATATATGTACGTTTCCGACGCTCTTACGGTGGAAGGAAAACATCGTGAGGAAACCTTCATGCACGCCTGCGAAGAAGATTCGAAGTTGTGTGAAGTCGTCCAATCCGCACTGGGCCGCGTGGACGACTAAGGCCTAATCACCCTATACGGGTAGGCTCGTGCCCCATGATGGGGACTTAATGAGCTGATGATGATCATATGGTTAGGTAATAATACTCGTATTGCCTAAAAGTGCCATGAAGAAGATGGCACATTTTTTGAGTGGCCAATTTCATATTATCTTGATTTATACAGATTTTTTCAATGAGAATTTATTATTATTTTATTTTATAATTGCCTGATTTACCTTAGTTAAACAGCTTACCAGAAAACAACTCCTAAGATCACAATATCAATCCCACCCAATACTGCTACTCTATGTGAATTCCCAAGTTCATTCGCATTAGGGCACTTTGAGCCAAATTCAGACTTTGTGCAAATACCTAAAAATTATATCATGTTTAAACTATAATTTATATTCTTTCAGCAATATGTACATTCTAGAACCTTTATCCTTAACTTTAATTATTTACCATGTGCAACTGATCAACCGTTGGTTTCTGATCCATGACTATATAAGCAGGCATCCAACAATTGTTTCTCCGGTTCATGTCGAATAGTTTGCCGCGACTGTCATACGTGAAGTGAATGCAGTGGTTCATCAAAAAATGGCTACCACCAACATCACCAGCACTATTACGACTTGCCATTTTATTATCTGTGAAACGTAACATTTTCTTTAAGACAATCCATACAACTTTCATCATAAGGCAACCTTTTGTTGATTAACAACTTTATCTGAAATTAGTCATCAACTTTCACCGAAATATGCAAGTTTAGTCAAAAAACTAACCATTATATAAGCGCAATTTGAAGATGTTTATCAGCTAATGGTTGAGAATGCCATCAAAATGTACAAATGGGCAAATTTACAAAAGGTATTTATGAGCATGGCCTCATCGTCACGGATTTCTTGCGTCGAGATCATCCTGAATAGTCCATACCAAGGTACAGCGCCAACAATGTCCAAAATAAATCCTCTAGTTAAATATGTGAAACACACTTGCGCGCGTCGTAGATAAGAATCCCTTCTCGTTATAGTAGGACATCTGAAATTTTAAGGAACTATGGGATTTTGGTATGACGAATCATTGGTATATATACTGGATTACACACTTATCTTGCTTCTAAAATCAAGTTTTTAGTAACAGAAAAACCATTATTAGCATTAACTTTTTCGATTCAAAAGATTATAAAATAGAAACATATTATACAAGGAGACGCTTCAAATGATTCAATGCAATTACTATATAATTTTCTATAGTAAGATGAAGTTCAGTAGTACACTTCAGTTCTGTGCTAATCTAAGTATTTAACTTCAACATCGATAGTGCATACTCCGAGTATCCTACTCACTTTGTACTACGATGTTCGCTTCCCAGCTGCCACTTCACAAAGATTTATCCAAGATCCCGTCAACTTTGGCTACTAGTATTGCAACATTAGCTAACTATTAACGTAGGTACGATAGCAAATTTGATAAGCCTTAATTGGAAATCTTTCAGTTGATTCTAATTAAGCCAATCACAAAACCAAAATATAGATAATTATATGCCTTATTAAAAGTTAATATGAACTAATTCTGATATTGCACAAAATTTTAAAAAGAAAGCCATACATATTATTATACAAATAGTTTAAGTATAATGTCAATCAGCGAAGCAATCACACGCCGCGCCGATTACGGTTAAAGGCCATCTTATAACTGCCCGCTTCCACCTTTGACGTTGAATGACAAATACATAATGGGGCTGAACGGGCTTTATGTCGACACAAAAAGCAATCATTGAACACGAAAGCCCGATTCTAGAACGAAACTCAGCGTGATCTTTATTAAATAGGGTTCAAAAAGGATGCCGCCAGTTATCATGTATAGCGCTATCCCTTAATGCATTGAGTCAAGTTAAACGCCTTGAGTCTCATTCATCCATACTATTTAAAATGTGAAAGTATCATTCTTGTCTGTCTGTTTGTTACGCTTTCACGCCTAAACGAACTGAACGGATTTAATTGAAACGATGTTGATAGAAGATAACTAGAATTTTTTTGGGCTACTTTTGTCCCGTTATCACCCCCACTTCCCTAAAATGGGGGTTGGAAGTTGTATGGAACATTCAGCAATTTTTGTAGACGACGCTGAAATTTAATATGCGGACTATTGTCAAACGAAAAAAGTATGGCATATTATTTTTTCAAAATCCACCCCAACCTGAAATAGGGGAGAAGTATCATAACCATTTTTCGCAGTTTTAAGGAATTTTATTGAAACTTGGTATTGATAGATAGATAACTAGAATAGGTTTAAGGCTACTTTTTCATCCGTTTAAACCCCTCACTTCTCTCAAATGGGGTGGATGTGTGTGGAACATTCCGCAATTTTGTAGTACGACGCTAAAATTTGGTATGCGGACTAATTTTGAGAAACGAAAAAACATGGCAAATTTTTTTTTAAATCCACCCCCCAACCCTTCAAATAGGGGAGGAATTATCATACGATTTTCGCAATTTTTAAGGTAGATTTTATTGAAACTTGGTGTGTTGATAAGGTAACCAAGAACAGTTTAAGGCTACTTTTGTCCCGCTTTCACCCCCACTTCCTAAATTGGGAGTTGGAAGTTTGTACTGCAAACATTGCCGCAATTTTTGTAGTACGACGCTGAAATCTAATATGCGGACTATTTGTCAGAAACGAAAAAATATGCAATTATTTTTCAATAATTAATCACCCCCAAACCCTTGAATAATAGGGGTAGGAATATCATAACCAAGTTTTTCGCAGTTTTTAGGTAGTTTTTTATTGAAACTTGGTTTGTTGATAAGAAGGTAACCTAGAATAGGTTTAAGGCTACTTTATCCCGTTTTTTTTTTTTTTTTTTTCGGAAAATTTATTCCAAACCTTTGAGATATATATATGTATTTTTTCGGAAAGTGCTCTAAAACCTTTTCAATTGTCCTATGTATAGTGATATATAAATATAAATGCAAAAGCTGAAAGTAAATAATATTTTGAAATTACATACGGAAAAATACTCATGCCTAAAATTTAGATACTAAGAAGAAATTAGTAGCCCTGCTAAGATTCTTTTACCCATAATTTTAAAAAACAATACCAGCCAACTCTAATATGAAGGAATTGCAAAATAAGAAACATCAAGGTCATAATGTATGAACATTTTAAACCTAATGCAAAAAGTAATAATAATACAAATAGAATGATAAGCGTTATTTAAAATTTTTCTAGATCAAAATTTATCTTTAAAGAAAAAAAACAAAAAAAAATTTTGTGAGTACATACTTGCAAAGACGCACTTGTAATGGATTACTACAATTAATGTGCGAACATCATCCAGTAAAACATGAAACTATAACAAAACTTTAAATATCAAATTGTTTAAGACCACTTTTAATACCTGAATAAAATTTAAATATAGTAAACTTTATCGATAAAAATTATAATGCAATTGTATATTATAAATTGTTATTAATACAGAACAATTTTAACATAAAACCTCCACAGTAAAAATAGAAAAAAAATTAATGCGAACCGGGATCGAACCAGGGACCTTTAGATCTTCAGTCTACCTCTCCAACTGAGCTATTTCGCTGTGTAATTTGAAGCGAAAAGGATGTGATAGGATAACTAATAAAACAGATAACGTTGTATGTATCAAATCGGTTAGTTTACGTTATCTTTTATTTTATTACGACAAAAAAATCTTTTGTGCAGTTCTGGGATTCCATGTTCAAATAATTACCTGTCAGATTAAAAACTTTGCGAGATGAACAACGGCTTTATTAGATATTTATACAAAAGTAACAAATGCAGTCTATTCAAGTAGTCTAGTTCTATTCTAGTAAAAACTTGTTGACTTTAATGAATATGAAACTTACTCCGAATCTGGGTCTACCCAATTATTAAGATCGATTGGTGATAATAGAGCAACCTCTTCAGGTGCATACACTTTCGTGGTAACATTAACTGGTGCAACGACTGGCGGGCATGGAATATTCTCTCGCGTAGTTTCTTTTGATACTGTCAAAGGTTAAAATAATTTAATCTTGAAACTAAAATAGTCTTAACTTGTTTTAGGCAACCATGTCATGTCATTACTGTTACACATAAAGAAAAGCTAAAAGGATTTCTTGTATGTCAAAAAATAGTCATCACTTTCAAAACTAAGCAACTAAATTTGAAACGGGCATCGAACAGCATATTTTATATAAAGTGACAACATACGCTATTGTTTACAACTGTCTAAAGTATTCTTGCACAAACAGAAAAGAAAGCACTGGCATGTGCACTTACATCTCTATGTTTTTTAATATAGGCCTCGAAAATTTCCTCAAAAACCGGCCCGCATTCTTGTATACAGTTTTGAAAGTAGCTCCACTCGTTAGGATAACGTTTAATTATATTAAAGAAATCTTGTATCTTTATATAAATCAACTAAAAATATAATACATTTAAGTAAACGGTTTTAAAGTAATTGTACTACACAAAACACCAACCCACTTGGAATTTTATAATTACTAGCGACCCGCCCCTGCTTCGCACGTGCAATGTTGATCGTAAAAGCACGCTCTTCCGTTCCCCGCGCCGGTATCGCCGCAAACCAACCGCAAACGCTACGCACCGCAATTTTTATATATTTAATATCTTCAAAATGTTCATTTAAATCATATGCTGTAAAGAACTACTTAGATCTTATTCCAATGTATTTAAATATTAAATTGGATAATATACCCCTCCGCATGCGCACCCCGCCAATACGCCCACTTTGCAACGGGACGGCCGTGCAGCAGAATAATATTTTAATTTCGCCATAACTTAAACCAAACGTCCAATTTTAATCATTCAAAGACCAATATTATCTATGTAAACTTTTTCTTAGTGATGAAATAATTTTTTTGTAAGGATTTGTAGCATGAGTAAAATAAACGCGTTTTTAAGTAGCCAAAAAAAAAATTCAATTTTTTAAATAAAAAAATGGTTGTTGTGCTTCACCCGACATAGGTAGTATAGTGTCGCGGACTTTTTTGTAGATATTAATGAGATCTACACTTAGTTAAACATTTTATAGTTCTATCTTTTATAGTTTAGGCAGAATACGCAAAAAAGCAACTTTCTGTAGTTTTTTTCCTTTTTGTCCGAAAAACCAAAATATCTTACAGAACCCTATTTTTTTTCAAAATAAAATTTAGCCTATGTTATGCGGGATTAATTTAGCTTTCGAATGGTGAAAGAATTTTTAAAATCGGTCCAGTAGTTTTTGAGCCTATTCATTACAACCAAACAAACAAACAAAGTTTTCCTCTTTATAATATTAGTGTAGATAGACTCCATAATCTGGTCAATCTTAGTTGATACGAGTTCAGCCGTAAGGGTTTTGACTACTTAACGAATAGAAGAGAAAAATAATCTTTAAAAATATAAGTTTAACAAAATGTTACTACCTCGCACTCCGTACAAGACGCGTAAGTTCTAATTGAGGGTTTTTGCAGTAAAACAGCACTTACTGATACCATTTCTCCTGGATTATAGTAAGACTTTAATAAGTCACCATTTTCGTTATGATATTCACACTTTATATGACCCTGTACATAATTTTAAAACTTCTTCATTACAATATTACCTAATAATAATTGCAAACGAATATCTAGGAAACGAGAGTTACTCAATTGTCTGTTAGTAATTAACAATAGTGATTTCACTGTACACAAATTTACTTTAATTTCATTATTGTATACTTGAAAATAATACAATAATGAAAATGTATATACAAATACTTATACGACACAAACATGCACTGAACCAGCGCGGCGGTTTCTGGTCCAAATTATAGAAACCTTAACATTTATGGATATAGTAGTAGCAATATGTATTAATACCTACAAGAGATATAAAAATAAATTGTGCTCTTATTTTCCCCCTAATTTGTTTGAATTAACATACACTATACCCTATACGGGTAGGCTCGTGTCCCTCGGTGGGGACGTTTAATGAGCTGATGATGATGATGATGAACATACACTATTGGAGGCAAATGCGTATGCGACGATAACTATGTTAAAACTTCACTCTTGTATTAGACAAACAAGTGTTCATTGACCATATCTAATAAAATACTCTTTACCAAATAACAAAGATTATTTTGAAAGTAACATCCAACTTACTTGCACAATCCATGTGACGTTTCGACATTGGACTCCAAAAATTAATAACGTAGCATTCTTTGGCATTATCAAAAATTTCGCAACATATGCAAGCTCTCTTATCATAGTGGGATCTGCTCCAACAAAAGCTTTACTTTCGCTTATAATTTTTTCAGCTATTTCACCGTGAACCTTCCAATATATATCAAATGGTTCATTTTTCAATAAGTTTGGATGCATTATGTCCGCACCCTTGTAATACTTCCACTGGCATATCAAATATCTGTCAAGACGTTTCATAAGATCTTGGTGAATTTTATGGTGTCTGTAATAAATCTTGAGATTGGTAACAAACGATTGATAGTTTGTTGTCTCTCTATACTTTAAATAAAAGTACGAAACAAATTTACATTTTGTCACCATATTAATTAAGAATCCGATGTATCCGATTATGCTGGCAAAATAAATGTCAACAAGGTGCAATGGAAAATATTCATAGAAGATCAATTCATAGGCATACGCTATAGCTACGCCCAAAAAGGTGTTGCTTAGATCACATTTCGTATTCGTTTGATTCGGAGACATACATGTTTCTCCAAAAAAATATACCGATGTTAATAATGGTATATATCTAACCGCTACATATATTGCATAAGCTGCTATGTAAATATAGCAAAAATTTATAAGCATAACTTTGTAACACACATTGATAATTGGTTCTCTCTTTAAACTCCAGTCGTTTATGTAATCGGTACTGAATAAAATATAAACTTTCAGTAAACGATTAAATTGAAAAATGTAATAGTACTCCGGTTTACCAGCTAACAATGCCAATATTTCAAACCAAGCTGTTGAGATAACATCCAGAAAAAACTTTGTAGATTTAAATCGTGCAAACATCACGGCTGCAAAACTATCGAACATATTATCATTTTTTGGCGATGTTATCAAGGAAATTATGATATCAGCAATATATACGAAATCAGTCCAAACGTGGACAAACACAAACCAGTTCCTTATGTGAACTCTAGTTATATTAGGTGGATATACAATTAATGCAATGAACACTGTAAACATTACAATCTTTTTCCAAATCTTTATAAAAGTGGAATTAGGGGCTAATATCCATGGAAAGTTTACATTCACAAATATTGACTTCTTGTGCAACTGCAGTTCACTACATAATACTAACTGTCCTATATATTTTGCACAATGATAAACTGCCTCCTCCGGAGGTAAATCGCTTTTAAGTGGAGTACGTTTAAATTTTTTCTTCCAATTCGCTACAGCGTCCGATATTTCCCACCAGCGTCTCTTCAGCCAAGCTAATCCCTCGTCTTCTGCCCTATCAAGTCCTCTTACATGTTGTTTACACGTATAAAGTGTACGTGCATGTTTCATACGATCCTTTACCGATAATATTATTTTTTTACGATCGGCAGGATACTTTTGCATAGCTTTTAGTAGGTCATAGCGAGCCAATATAAATACCTCACAGTACGTTACACAACGTACAATTAAATTTCTTTTTAGAGGTGGAACTAAGAAACTTATATCTCCAAATATAGTCCCACCTGTCAAAGATAGTAATGATGTTATCCCATCATCAGACGAAATGAATTCCACAATCCCAGATTTTAAATAATACAAATTAGTATGGCTATGGGGCCCGGCAAAAAATTTTTCACCAGGAAGTTTATAGTCTATGTATATAAAGTCACATAACCACCGTTTAAATGGGCTTGACGTCTTTCTAAGCGTTGGACTATGGTAAAATACTGGCCAAACTAAATCTTGACGAATATCTGTTCGCAGATATCGAGGCAACTCGCTTATTATTTCAGGAATCATCGTTATACCACTTCGTTTCTTCCACATTATTGCATAAAAGTTAGACACGTTAATATGAGCATTTGGGTTCGGATTTCTTCTTTTCGTTTCTTCTACGATTCTTAAAACGTGTGGATGGTAAGTACAGATTCTTCTCAAGTTTAATATAGATTCGGCGAATAGTTTTGGCATAACTACATAAATATCTAACAAATATCCGAATGCCATAAACAAAGTGCCTAAAAAGAACTCTAGGATGGTCGATGGTTTTGTTTCATCAAATAAATCGTTGACAGCGAAAGATAATACAAATGATGTCCCATAAACGTAAGTCGTAATACGTTCATCAGTTTCATTCAGCTGCAAGTAAGTGAATTTTAAATTTTTCATAAAACATAGTTTTGTTAATGTAGTGTTTAATTTATGTTTTTCGTGCACGATGATTACCTTGTAAATAACATACTTTCTCCAATCATAAATGCTGGACCTACAATTTTGGCATAATCCATTTATGGTTAGTAGAAGCATAAAACATGCGACAAAATTGACGGTAATCGCCAATAAGATAGTGAATCCCACGAGCAACTTCTGAATAGAGTGAGTTGAGACTAGGGAAAAATAGTCAACGACTCGGTAAATCCTGTGAGATAATGAAAATTCTGTTAAATAATACAATTTATTATCATATTTTTGTTTTCGAAAAACCCCCTTAAGCTGCCTTAATCTTAAGATTTTCATGAGATAATAATTTAGCACCGGTAATTGTACTTACACAATGAACTCTGTAAATGCCAATATGTTAGGCCACAGCTGTGCTGGGGGGCATAACTCGTCAGACGCAAGGGAATAAAAAGGAATCAGCGATATTGCATCTAATAATAGCAGAATTCCCGACTTTGGCAAGTATTCACGCCTCAATGCTTTGTCTGTCACTTGTCTGAAAAATATTCTTATGTATTACATTATTTACCAATAAAAATTATGTAATAATGCAATAAAAATTAAAGCTACTGAGGGTGTTAAGAATATTTCAACAACATCATTATAGAATAATTCTAGATCTATTAATAAAAAGAAATCAAGTAAAGTGTGTCTCCAAAGAATTATTTTATTAAAAATATTCCTATACACCATTTACAAGTATTAATAATATTTAAAGGAATGTCGAACCTATGTACTATATGAAGAAAGGTATCCACAAGGTATATGATATCACAGAAATAGGAATAAAAGTACTTAATAAAGAACAAGCAGATATGTTCATCCATAACATCAGAACAATACACAATAGGATAAACAGATCGCAATGGACCCTGGAAATTCAAAAAAGTTTACATAAAAAACGTTCAAATAATTTACTTTAGATACCTATATACTCGTACATTTTAGAAATAACCTTCTATGTAAACTTAAAATAGTTGAAAGAGCCAAAGCCAATACTCACGTGTATTTTGGATACCCCATGAACGAAATGATAAAAAAAATTAATAACTCAGTAAATCAAGATCCTACATTATTGCCATTGTTAAGTGATCTCAAATACTGGAGATAACAACTATGAGGACCAGTCACCAACATTAATTCAAGAACGAAAGTAATTTATAAAGACAAAATCAGGAATAAAGACTGACCATAGTACTTTTGACAATCACACTAATCAACACCATCATTCGAAAGACAGGATGGAAAGGCCAGAATATCAGATCAGTCCATCGGATCTGCGCTTCTTCAGAGTCCTCATCTTCTTCTTCAGAATCGAACTTATTCAGACTTCTAATGGGAGACTTCATAGTTGTAAAATAATATCACAGATGTTACACAATCAGTAACATACAAACATATTGTTTCTCTTAAGATTCGTCCAAAGATTCTTCATACTATGGTATGAAAAGAAACACAACAACGACAATACAGCTAGTGGGCGTTGAAACCAAAGATTATTAACACAATGATACCGTGACATATGATTTTAATATAAGTTTATGTAAGTTTATTAGAGTTGGTTATTACCAGTATTCTTAGTTTCAAAAGAGGTTTTACTATGTTGAAAATTTTATTGGAATCGTGTGTCTCTGTAATATCTTTATTCATCTGTCGTTATTCATTAGCTCATGATCATCGTCCTAGGCTCTGACTAAGGAACAATATGTTTCCTTAGTCTGAGCTCATTAGACGGGTCCCCACAGAGCGCCTATTGATGAATAAATAAAACAACTATAACTGGAATCTCCGTAGACCTCTTCGTCTTTTTAAAAACAATTTGTATTTTATACCTCAGTGTCTCTTAATTCATAGATAAAACTATTTTAGCATATGCCGAAAACGTTTTTGGTATAAATTTGTTATCAATAACTAGTCAAGGACGATGGTATAAGGCTTAGGTAAAATTCTGGAACTAACTGCCTTCGTGGTCTACTGCGCTGAGCATTGAGATTTAGATCCAAAAGTCATGAGTTCGAATGACGGGGGGAGACCGCATAATGAAATTCATTTAGAAAAAGCGCACACAAATTAAAGTAATCGACTTCGGAGGGTACGTCAAACCGTCGGTCCTGGCTACTATATAAGGATAGCTATGTAGTCTAGCTATGTAGTGGGACATTATGAGGTGATAATGAAATGATTCTTATTTTTCAAACACAACTTCTTCTAATATATCGAGTCCAAGGCAAATACTGCAGCTAAGAAACTTGGGATCCTTTCCAAGATCAGGCGTTATTTCATCCCAGGACAGCTTCTATCTTTATATCATACTCAAATCCAGTCTTATATGAAATACTATTGCCACATATCGGATGGATCAGCCAAATACCAACTGGCTAAGCTGCAAACCCTCGAGCATCGTTGTAGAGTTACATTGCTATAGGTTTTTTACAGGTTACATTTCGGGGAGTGTACGAAGGAATTATTTCCACCAGCCCATTTTCACCACCGGGATACAAAACGCAGACGAGCTATTCCATCCTTGCGTAGTTGTCATTCCACGTATCCGCAAAATCCGCTTAAATATCTCGTGCGCACTGCAAAGGAATCCTTTGCCTCCTTGTGTATCCCCAAGGATTGCAACCTGGCCGTCTTAAAGGCAAGAGTGAATAGGCTGTTTCTAGACAGGCATGATCCATTCTTGGTTGCATCATATCTTACTATCAGGTAAGATGACGGTCAAATACACGCATTTGGTCGTCTATTGAAGATAAAAAATGGGCAAAGGCCATAAGATTGCAGCTCCGTTGACATTACTTAGTTTTGTTTAGATATTTGTAATAATCATCAATGTAATATCAAAGCAAGCACTACGCTGTACCGCAAAACAAGATAAGAAATAAAAGCTGAAAAGTTCTAGAGGGCCACATCAGTAGGTGCATCAAAACACCCTTCTGAAACCGCAGAAAGGTAAAAAGCCGCTCGCATTATCCTAATTAAATGGGTGGAGCATTAGTGTTCATTACGGAATGTTCTGTTTGAGAGTATTTAGCGAATCACGCGCCCGACCCATGTTCCATCTGCCACCCTTTGTAGCTTGCACTTTCCCGGATAGTTTTAGTAACGTTGATGTAGGCGCCAAACGAGCGCTCATTTTAACTGAGTTGCTATGCTTCACGTGAGGTTCATATAGTTTTCCCGCGTAGTTAAGTGGTAAAGTTGAGGTATTTTTTAAAGCATGTTTTTTTATGCTTGAAGTTTACGTATTAGTTCTATTGGCCTAAGAGTTGAGTAAATATCATTGTGTGATACCCGCCTCGTGGGTACCATCTTACGTGGAACTCACATAGTGCAAGTTACTTTGCACGATTTTATCAGTTTGGGATATTTTAAATGAATACATAACCACTGACATTCACACAGCGTCATCTAGCTCCAAGTTAAGCGTGAAGTCTGTATTATGGGTACTAAACAACGGATAAACATACTTATATACATTTTTTATTGTTATTTAATAATATTACTATTACAAACGGACATGTTCATGCACACAAATGTTTGTACTGCCTGGGGATCACACCCGGCACCCTTGGTGTAGTAGTCGATGTCTCGACCATATACCTAAAAATGTCAATTTATTTAAATTAAAAGACAATACTTTATTTGACTACAGTTTTATTGATTCAGGTGAACTATATTATGTCACAATATGCATACTAACGTGCCCAATACGCAATCATTGATGCAAATGTAGACAATAGCTACATACCATCAAGGAAATTAACTTTTTAGTTCAAAGTAGAATCTAAAAGAACTTCATGTACTTGTAAATGTTCGGGTGTATTTAATATCAACTTCACCAACTTCGCTACATCTCTTATTTTCAATTTCGGTTCCCCTGGAGAATTATCAGCATTACTCTCAATACTACCACATGCAATATTTGTGACTTTAATGTTCGCCTTCAAAAATCTGAATTCATGTCGTAATATTTCATTGACAGAAGTTATTGCTCCTTTAGTGGCAATAAAAACGGTTTTCTTGGAATCTTCCGGTATTTGGTAAGCGCATAAGTCATTAATATTAATAATGTGCCCTCTAGCATTTCGGTCTATCATAGAGCCAGCTGCTAATCTTGTGCAGGCAATAAGGGCGGAAATATTTAAGTCAACCACTTTCTTGAAATCTTCTAAACGCCCAGTGCTTACTAAACAATCACTATTACAATACGCATTATTGATAAGCACGTCAACTCCCTTGTACGCATCAATAATTTTGTCATAAGCAGCCTTTAACTGTACGATGTTGGTAATATCACACTTACATAAGACAACTTTACCTGCTAAGGTTTTTGAAGTTAAATCTTTTAATTTTTCCGTAGTTTCATTTAGAATAGCATCTGTTCTAGCAAAACCAATGGCAATCATTCCCACTTTTGCTAATTGTTCTATGACGTTGACTCCGACTTCATCATCACAATCAGTGATGATAACTACTTTACCGACCCAGCACTTCATATTTGATATGGCGTTTGGTTCGAATTACTGTCAAAGACTGGAGAATTATTTAGTATGCAATTGCTTTTATGGTATACAAAATTTTGTTTCTCAAGTAGGTACAAAAAGATTGACCATTTGATAAAATATTTTATGATCTTATCGATCGGTAATTGGTGTCAGCCAAAGTATTATGACTTTTGATAAACAAAGTAAAATATCATGACCTCATATTAAACCGGTTGCTGAAGATAAATCTTTCATTATTCGAGCTACATTGTAACCTGATAAATTTTTGGTATCGTAAAACGAAGCCTGTTAACTGATTCACTTTACGACGCAAAAGAGTTCTGATCTCAAGATTTATGAAGCCAATGGATAAACGTTTTACTGTCCTATAAAATAATATACGTTGCAAACATAACCTTCGTGTACATGGCTAACCGTTCATTTGATTACAAACTAAACATGAGACAACTAATTAATATATCTCATGTAACGCATGAAAGATTACTTCGTTAACTTGTATGCTGCGTGGTGCTGACAAAATCATCAAAACAACGTTTGAAACATCTTGTGTAGTCAAATGTGGGTTTATGTTGAAAAAATCTTCATTCAGAAACTCTATACCCGCCGTTTTAAATATTCCAGTGCGTACTATTCCTGGAGATACACTTGTCACCTTGATCTTTCGGTTTAATGTCTTGAACTCGTTCTTCAGTAGTGTATTTAATATGGTCATAGTTCTCTTTGAAGCAATATACATGTTTATTTTAGGTTCAGCAAATGGAGGCATGTAATGGCCACATATACTATTAATATTAATAATTTGCCCTAAAGCCCCTTTTTTAGTCATAGATTCAATAGCATATCTTGTGCAAGCAATAAGACCATAAATATTTACGTCTATCACATCTTTTAGATCTTGAATATTACCTGTACTGATTAAACCTTTTTTACCTATAGCTGCATTATTAATTAAAACGTCTACTCCACCATAGATGGTCACTATGCCATCAAAAGCCTGCTTTAAGTCTTCATCCTTTGAGACGTCGCATTTACAAGGTATCAATTGTCCTTCAACTTTGCCCCATGTGTGAAACTTTTCAAGCATTTGGTCTGCCCTTTCTTCAGTTGGTTCAAAACCAATCACAATCATGCCGATTTTAACTAAATCTTCAGCTATTTGGGCTCCAATCCCGTGACAAGCACCAGTAACGATGGCTACTTTATTTTTCCAAAAGTCCATTTTTGTGTTTCTTGGTAATCCCTGTACTTTCAAATAATTTATGGAAGAATTGCAATCTGTTTGCTCTTATATAACTGGTAGAACGAATTTGTTATGATAGTGCTATCTGTGAAGCGGTTTTGATGGAATACAAATTGAGGGTTCGCGTGTATTCAAATTGACGTTGTTCATTGATGTTTGATCAAAATAATTGACCATTAACATTGCAATATCTTAAATCATTTCCTGTTTACGGCAAAATTAAGTGTTCAAAGTATGTAAAAAAAGAAGTGGATTACCAATTTTACATTAGTTGACGGACAATTTGGTGTAATCGTTGAGACATCGGCTACTATACAAAGGGTTCCGAATTAAACCCCGAGCAGTACAAACATTTGTATGCATGAACATGTCTGTTTGTAATGGTCTGGGTTTCTATATTTAATATGTATGTATACACAAAAAATATTTAAATATGTTTATCCGTTGTTAAGTACACATACTACAAGCTTCCCGCTTAACTTGGCGCTTTGTGTATGTCAGTGGCTTAAATAAAAATAAACTATTGTTTATCTAAGGTTAGTAAATATTTATTTATATTGCAATACCTATTTTTAATAGGTTTGCCGTAAAGATGCTAAAATATGGAAGTTGACGTTTTTAATATTATTCATGTTAATGGTAAGTCGGTAAATTAAGTGTGGTGTTGTTCTAGATTACAAAATAAATTGTCAAGGTCATGAAACTGCAGTTTTGTGAAATTCTCTGTAATATAAATATAATTAATAAAAACTTAATTACATAACAAAAGATAATATCAAAGGTCTATATAAAGTCCAATAGTACACAGAAATAATAAATATTTCTGACAGGTTAAATTACGCGTAGTCATTAACTTGTATCCCTATTTTCGAAAGCCGTATAGTATGAAATATCTCATCGAGTGTAATGGAACGAGCTTGAATCTATTTGCTCATTCGGTAGTAGAGCGGGAAATAACCCACTCTCTCTCAGGTTATTGGATCTAATCTATCAATTTCGACTATCGCTTGTGTTACATCCTACATTATAATTTTCGTTATCAGTCTTCGACCTATAGTCACAATATTTTGCGACATTAAAAGCTGCCTTTGTTTTAAAAGAAACCAAAACTACCTGACGAATATTGTGTCAAAAATTATTGCCCAGAGTGATAATTACCCAATCTAACTTACAGATAGTATACACAATCCTAAAAGTTTCATTGTTTTGCTCTGTGTTTAGGTTGGTTTAATCAGGTACCTCGTTCGGTAGAAGTGTATTTTTCTATATAAACGTTTCTTTCTCTGGATTAAAACCCTCTCTTTGCATTAATGTATACATCAGAAAATATAAAGAATAGAACGAATAGCTCGCGCCGGGCCTCACGGCGTAGAGGAGCGTCCCCCGGGTGGCAGATGGGGGAATAATCGGTGGCACAGCTTAGCTACGTTACCGGTTAAGTCCAATGGGCTCGCTGACCAAAGTAGGATGTGGTCCTCCAGCATATCGGGGGTTTTGCGGCGGGCTAACTCCCCCTCCCATGGAAAAACAACAATGTTACGAAACCGAAACGAAAGAATAAGAAACTATCCGATCCCAAAAACGACGACCCCAGGCGTGGCATAAAGGACTTAAGATTAGCTTCGTGGAATTTTCGTTCCTTACACAGACCAGACGCCTTGTACCAAGTTAATAAAGAATTGTGCAGATATAATGTGAACATAGCAGCAATTCAAGAGCTGAGGTGGCCTGGTTCTGGTGAGTGTGATGTAGGGGACAATGCTACCTTATTCTACAGCGGGAACGACAATGGAAAACACATTCACGGTACAGGATTCATTGTTTCCAAACCACTCCTTAACAGAATCATTAAATTTGATCCAGTTTCCGCGCGATTAAGTGTCCTTCGCATCCGAGGAAAGTTTGCCAACATATCACTTGTGAATATATATGCCCCAACTGAGAAGGAAGTTGACGATGTTAAAGATGATTTTTATGACCAACTAGAATCAATGTACGATCAACTACCCAGCTATGATATTAAGATTGTACTCGGGGACGCAAATGCAAAAATTGGACGCGATGATGCCTTTGTTCCAACTATTGGGAAACATACCAAAACGCCATACACACACGATCACACGGTCATAGGCCCATAAGTTTTGCTTTCGCTAAGAACTTGGTCATCAGAAGGACTATGTTTCCCCATAAAGATATACACAAAGGAATCTGGTGATCGCCATCGCCATCACCAAAAATATCTGCAAAACCCCAATTTTACAAATAAACACAGAAGTACTAAAATAAACACATATCAGAGATAATTTCAGAGTAGAACTTCGCAATAGCTTCCGAGGATTAGAGGTTGAAGATATAGAGCAATCTAGGGAAAGTATAAAAACTATCATGAAAGAAACGGCAGTCTGAGTATTGGGAACAGTGAAAAAGAAAAAGCGTAGGAAATCGTGGAATAGTGAGTGTGAAGTGGCTGTAGATTTAAGAAGAAAGTACAAAATCCTGTCGGAGAAGGTTAGTCGACATACAGAAAAATATTTAGAGTTAAGAAAGACAGCAAAACAGACCATAAAAAAAAGTAAAAGGCAGCACCTGGATGGCTTAGTCAAGAACATGGAGCGCTTTATCAAAGCTAATAAGTCCCGCAAGTTCTATCAGGAACTAATATTGCACAAGAAAGCGTACCAACCTATTACCCAAGAGATGGAGGACTCCAATGGCAATCTGGTTTCTGATAATGAACGACTGAAGGCCATCTGGCGAGATTACATTCTGAATTGCCCAGCACCCGAAGAAACAATAGCCCGGCCGGCGGCGGATAACGATACGGAAGTAGAACATGTTGGAGATATAAAGTATATTGGAGTGAGTAAATTTAAATATCTGGGCTGCCCTCTTACAGACATGAACACCAGAGCGAAGGAAATTGACGTCCGAATTCAAAACGCTCTTCGAGGTAGTGCAGCCCTGCATAAGGTGTTGGTGTCCAAGCTTCTGAGTAGGCAGACAAAAGTTCGTATCTACAAGACCGTCATAAGACTCATTCTTATGTACAGTTGTGAGGCTTGGACACTAACACTTAAAGAGGAGGATAAACTTTTAGTGGCGGAACTCCTCCGTAAGATCCTGGGTCCAGTGCAAAGAGAGGATGGAAGCTGGAGAGTCCGAAAGAACGTGGAGATCCAAGAACTAGTAGCCGAACCAAAGAGAAATAAAAGCCCACCGCCTCCGATGGCTCGGCCACTTGGTTAGAATGGGGGAGGATCGGGAAGTACTACGAGTATATCTTGGACGACAAAGTGGACGGCGCCCAGTCGGTCGTCCCAGATATCGCTGGAAGGATATGGTGGAGGCTGATCTGCGTGAGCTCGGGATCGAAAACTGGGCAGAGGTTGCACAGGATAGAGACCGTTGGATGTCTCTCGTTTCGGAGACCAAGACTCACTTTGGGTCGTTAGTTAGAACGAACCATTTTTGAATACGCTGAACCACATTTGACTATTCACTTTTATTTTCATAGCATAAGGCAGACTAACCAAATATTTTATGTCTTTCTTACGAAAAAAACTATGTGCAAGCTCAACCCAGAGTATAAATGTCACTCTACATAACAGTATTTATATGAACTTGCCCACGAAATAATTGTATAGATTCCTAAATTGTATTATTTACTACATAAAAAGTAATATTTCTATTAGGGACGCAATATTCAAATCGACCAGTAATCCATCACCTGGGTTACGCTCACCATCAGCGTTGTTCATGTGACAATAGAGGAATCTCAAAATCTCGGGGATCGGCATAAAATAAATTGATCCCGATTTATCGCGATTTTTTTGCACTATAGAAGTTCGTCCAATCAGTCGGAGGGACTATTATGTCATATGGGTAATAGGGCGCGCGAGAACGTATTACTCCGCTGAATTGATGCACTCGTGGAAATAGCTCGCTCTCTCATGGTTGATTGCTTGGATTATGGCGGATTTGTGAAATATGCCTGATGTGCCAACGTTCAAGGATATAAGATTTGAGAGCGCGTTGCTCGAGTGGTCTTGTTATTCTATCGGTATCCCAGGATGTTCTTCTGGAGGAGAACACATCCGTAATACAGACTAGTAATATATTGTCTGTTACGAGTAATTGAACAGAACTGAATGTCCGAACGCTTGCAAAAATCATTATAACTGAAAGATTTTTACAAGATAAATTCGGTAGTTACTACACGTATATTGTAAGATAGTTATCCCTACCTTTAGACTTTTATTATATCCTCTCGAGAGGAAAACAATTCAAAAACTAATGTTGGTCTCGTCAATCAATCGGAGGCAACTCTTGGTTCTTTTTTATTATTTCTTTATTTGAATACTAGCCAAGCCAAACAGCTGTGAATATCTCACATCAGATATTGGCGTAATGCAGCAAGTTACAGATCGAAACTACTCGTGTGGCGTCCAGTAGTTTTCATTGTCTTTAGTAATTATTAGAACTCGGGAATTTTATTTTTCAGCCATTCACACAGTAATATATCTAGGTTCTAATTACACACGATGTCATGTTCCCAATATTATAAGAGCATATCACGTTATTAATGTGACATCATTTCATGTTTTTATTTCGAGTCACATACGAGTATTATCCTTCAGGGAAATTTATTCGTTATAATATAGAACTATCGTCAATGATGATAACAAATTTACTTCTGGCATTTTATATTATTTTTATGCATCAAACATTTCAAAATATTCGTGAATATAAGTCTTAGATATATTTTTTTTTCATTCCAAAACGTCAACATATAAAAACAGAAAAGTCGACAGCCTATTCAATTGGGAACTTCCTGAAATGACCAAAAATTTGGCGATCCGGTGATGATTTATTTACAATCGTCCAACAGCTTAGAGTTGAAGCGTGTTTTCATAAAAATACTCCATTCACAGCATTTTATTTGAATCCATAATTTCCATAATACTATTTTCAATTTATTAGCCTACCTTATTTATTCTACTAACGATCAACATGGCGTTAATTATTTAACTTTGTCCTTTATATTTCCAAAAGATGTTTCATTTTAAAACCATCATCAACTTAATTTCAACGTAATCGTGTAGAAGAAAAGCTATTGCGAACTTTATGATAGCACGTAAGTCTATATGAGCCGACCGTCCAATTAAACTGTGGACAGTAGGAAACTGGACGCGACCCTCTTATTGCGGTCACATTTCATTACATTTGCGGCAAATTCTGGTATTACTTTTATGAAGGCCCGATATTATTGCCGGACCTCAGTTCGAGTGGCCGATGACTTAACCCTTCTTTATAGCTTTAGAAAGTGAATGCCTCGTTTTGTTAAATTAAAACGGCCAAGTTAGATGAGGTTTGGAGGAAGTCTTACCGATAAGTTTGCAAGTATACACGTAGACCCTAAGTGTTGCTATTTAAAAAAATCGTACTAATATACGTGTTACAGTGTAGTACATAGACATTAAACCCATTGACCGCCAAAGGTGACATAAAACATCACATACAATATATCATATATTTATTTTTTAAGGTTTTTTGATGTTATGTGTTTTAAGTTTCTAATTTTAATGTTTATCACATTTTTATTATTTAAAAACTTTTATTTTGATTATATATATATATATATATATATATATATATATATATATATATATATTATATATATTATATATATATATATATATATATATATATATATATTTTGCTGCGAGTTATATATAATCTATGCTGTGTTTTTTATGTTGTAATGTTAATGATGAAGAGTACATTAATTGTAAAACTTACAATGTCATCTTGGATACTTAAGCAGCGTTTTTATCCATAGTGCAATCTTTTAACCATCTCAGTGATCTTAAAGCTGTCCTATTTTAGGTATAGGTTGAATCCTGCAATATTAAAAAAATAAAAAAGCAGAGCTCTAAGCTAAGCCGAACTATTCTATAAGTAATGTACTCGAATGATTTATGTGTGTGTTCAATCTCTAATACGACATCATTTTGGAATTGAAATTACAATCGTTGTGACTGATGTCAACTACCTACTATTATCTAAAGATTTTTTTCCTTTTTCAATCTTAACTATTTTTATTACAGAGTTTTCTAATTGCCAAAAAATGTAAATGTTCATTGTAATATACTTCCAAGCATAAAACCCCTGTTTTGCGTTTGCACCGATTACGTCGATTGTTCTGCGCGTGTGTAGAAAACTAAGCGTATTATTTCAACTGCTCCGTTTAGCTGTTCACATTTCAAACAGGTGAACCATTGTCTGGGTCGTAACGTTTTACTGGACGCAAGTGGTCTTGTTTACAATGTCGACTGACGAGTTGCGTGTCAACATAACACCGCACTCCGGAGCTCAGTTTACGCCGTTGGGTTGGATACTCGTTAAAATTTTGGTCTTAAATTAGGAAGACCTACGTCTAGAATAAAACGGCGACAGTTGTGCACTCACAACGCGAGTCTATGTCACTACTTATCGAGTATTGATTTTAACAAATCATCAGTTTAAAGAATTTTGGATTACAGAAATAATAATTTACCACCGTCATCTCTCGTTTTATAAATGCTTAAAATATAATTATATATAATTATAATCTGTGACGCTGCGATAGATTAGATATTTAATTATTCATAATGTAGTTGTTGCTGTATTTAATTACTTTACGAAAACCTTGAAAATAAATTGGTCAAACGAAATAGGAAAACGTATTAAATGATACAGGCTTAACAGTTTTAGGGTTATAAACCTCGTAATTTTTGACAGCATCCAGCTCACAATCAGCATCGAATGTAACAAGCGCAGTAGAAATGTTCTCACAAAACGCAATTAAACCAGACTAGCAGAGTCCCGACCGCCGCCTGTGGTCCGTCTCTCGCCCCACAGATAATCAGTGCCCACTATGTCCGTGCAATAACAACTGGCGTGTAATCGTCCGCCTTCACTCTTAGCACTAATTACATGCGAAGTTGGCGAATTTAGGAGCATATGGAAATTGTAAGGCCGTGACACATAACTTGAAAGTTGGCTAAACTCTGACTGAGTCTGAGTAGTTTGATTACAAGCAATGCTCTCTTGAAGACTGAGATGACCCTCAACTGAGGGTTGAGAAGTTTCAGAGGGCAAAACCTTAAATCATCCAACTATATAAAAAAAAATTGTGACAACTGGTGTAAAATTAGGGCTTGATCGTATGTATACCTTTTAAAAACTCAACCAAGGAATTGTTAACTAAACACTCTAAATCAAATATCCACAGATCGTATCTCAAGGAACACAACAAAGCCTTTGTCATACAACATTAGTCTTCACTGTACAAAGGGTATCTGGCATAGAGAAAGCTAATATTTTCACAGCAAACAGAACCAGCCAGCATAGCGTAGAAAGTGCACAATTTACTTGCATTCCGCGATATTCTGGAACAATCTTACCTTACTTCGGATTTTCCGGCTTTTTAAAAAAGGCTTTATGTAGTTTTCAGCAAACAACTTGTCTTGTTATAGGGGACTACAAACAGCAAAAATGTAACACAATCTTCTTCACAGTACAACAGTGCTATTGTGTAAAGTGAATCAAATTTTAAAGTAATTGAAAACAGAGAAAGGATTGTCATTTTACTTTATAGTGACACTAGCAAAACTACTAGGGCTAGCAGTATTTTATGAAATACAGAGCGTGAACTAAACTTTTAATGTACCGAAATTTACCAACTCTATTTCAGTTATCAAATTCGTTGTAGGTTTTTTGTTGTTTATAAAAAATATAACCATTCAGCACAATGTAAATACGGGAACTTCTTACAGGAATAGGTGTCCTACAATTTGAAACATTTGTAAGAATAATAGTAACAACAGAACATGTAAGAATATACGGCTTTTGGTTTTCTCTGGTTAAAGCATCCGTTCATAAGGGTTATGTACCGTTGAATACTTACATTTTGTTTGTATGGTCTACGGAGCAGATATTTTCTGCAGAATAAACTGCATCTTGGCTAGAGTAGCTTTAGACATAATTCGACCGTGCAAACAATGATAACGATGATCTGCTAAGACTAAATACTAGTTTTTACTATTTGATGTCACTAGATATTTATTTGTTTACCAAAAAAATTCATATTATGCCATTATGATAAAAGGCTAATAATTGATGACCCCAATCTTTTATAGAACCAATTTCATAAGATCTGGTTCCAATGACATAAAGTTTTGATATCAAAGCTTTCATGGAAATTAACCCCTGCCGGGATTAAATAGCATCCACTTTAATCCTTTGTTAATCGTTGTGAGAAACCTGTTCTGCAGTAAGAAACGATCCTTTGATCCTTTAATATTAACTTTTAATAGGCGTCCATTCCGAAGGAATTAATATGCAATTTGCATGTTAATCGTCCATTCGACGAGAAATCGTAATTTTCGTCAAGATGAACTTTCTTAGGTCGGTAATGAAATTTTCAACGTGCCCAAATTGTTCCCAATTAAAGGGTTTGAATGAGTAATTTGAGTTCTTGTAAATAGTTTTGGACAGGCTTGATGTACGTTAACACGAGTATTCGGATAGAGGTCGTTAAGAAACTAAGGGATACCTTATGTTTTTGGCCATGAATTATTTTTTATTTTATAAATAATTGGATATTTAATGAATAAAATATCATCCCCAATTTGAAACCCAACTTAAGGCAACGATAGAAAAAACTGTCAGTATATCTTTTTTGCAAATCTAATTTGTGAGCAAGAACAACAACATACTTAGATAAAAATGTCGAACATTAAATAGTACCACATCACAATAGATTACAAAAACCAAACAAAAACCCAAGGTCCTGTGAATGTCAAATGCATTTTAATTCCCAGAGTATAAAGATGGGCCCAATTCAATCTCGCCTGCTAGTGATACCACCTGCTTGATAGGTACTGCTATAAAAATCTACCTTCTATGATAAACTGTTTCGGTGTATTTTATGATAGGCTCTTTTAATATCGTTAAATAATACGGACCACTTGTTGCTGACATAGTCATTGATCGCTCGGATCGTCAAAGTTAATTTCGGCCTAAGTATATACATATAATGTAAAAAACCTCTATCAAAATAAATTGATTGGGGACTTTAAGAAAGTTTCAACATATGCTATGCGTATTTTTAATATTATTTTAACTTAAACGTTAAAATTTGATTAGATTGATAATAAGCTCTAAAATATTATTTCGGGAGACCATCGAATACAGCCGTATCAAATACGCAAAAAAATCTACATAGGTACTTTTATTCGGAGTAGAATATCTATTTATCAAAAATATTGTAGTCATAGAGAACAGTAAAATTATACCAATATTTATAGTCATAAAACATATTATTACTACGTAGTAGGTATTAAGCTTGTACTTTTAAGGAGCAAGTCAAAAATCCGCCACTTTAAATTTACATCCGCCATAAAATTATCATCTTTGAGAACTTTTTAACTTAGATTGACTTCGCCGCGAACTTGTGCAAGTTTGAAATTAATCTAGAGGATACTTTGCTCCCATATTTCTACCTGGGTTATCAACCTTGAAATTAAGTTTGAAAAATTATTAAATCTCTCCAATACATTACAGTTAACCATGATTAAATCATATTGCTTAATAAGAAATTTTAATAGTAGAAATACATTTAATTTATACGTCTCAAAAAAAAACATCAAACCCAATGTATAAAGATTTTTTGGTTAGTACCTTATCCAAATCGTTTTGTTAAGATAATTACTCTGAATAAAATTAATAAAAAAATACCTGTTAGTACATACCTTTTATAACTATAAATCAAAACATCTTTAATTTGTATTGCTCTACATTTTGTGTTTTTTTATGAATTTAGTATATTATCAACATTTTAATCAATCAACCAGCCCAGAGCAAGTATACCACACAGCAACGCCTATTATATTTTGAAAATTACAAATTATAAAATCAATGAAGTTAATTTAATCAATTCATATTAACGAAATGGCTCACAGAAAACAATACGGTTGTGATACATACACTTACCGAAACAAGATTCTTGATTTACACATTGTTTAAAATTCATTCCACAACTGGCAAAACTTTGCCGTCTTAAAGACTATGGAACGACTTTTGAAATGGATTTCATTGTGCAAATGTGCGGCAGATGTAGATTTACAAGCTATTAAAAGGTAAGAGCGTCGGTGGCTCAACGGTGTGGACTGTCGCCCTCATACCGAGAGGGCTGAGGATCAAATCCCGACACGTACAATGTATTTTCGAATTTTGAAAAATATATGTACGTTATCCGACGCTCTTACGGTGAAGGAAAACATCGTGAGGAAACCTTCATGCACGCCTGCGAAGAGATTCGAAGGATGCGTGTGAAGTCGTCCAATCCGCACTGGGCCCGCGTGGACGACTAAAGCCTAATCGCCCCTATACGGGTAGGCTCGTGCCCCTCGGTCCCTACCGAGGAAATGTCCCTACATTTAGTGAGCTGATGATGATGAGGATGATGAAAAGGTAAAGTACTTATATTTATCGCCAAATGAATGATTTTAATTTCACAGTTATGCGAATGTGTTCTTGATAGCATAATTAAATACTCAAAAAGAAGGTATAATAATAAAATTAAATTCGTACGGTAACGAAAGTGACAACGCAATGTTATAAACTTGTTTGATTTCTCATTTTATTATTTATCAACAGCTATTAGTGCTACATAGTCCCAAGTTATGCAAAGGACTCACATCAAGAGAAATGAACGATGTATAAACCATACACATACTTTTTGTAAAAACTATTCATTTTTATTTTATTTAGAATAATACAGACACAGAAAACACAGTTTTTGCTGCACAGGTACCTTTCTCAAACCCGGGATGTACAGTTTACTTCTGTATCTAGTTAAGTAAGCTTATGAATTCTTAAAATTGAACTCCTTGAAACGTAATTACGACAGGGTATAACATAAATGTTTCATTGTCATCTACATTAATCCTTTGTGTATGAATTAAAAAAAATAAGGGCCTTTTTATTCCAGTCGTAATATGGCAAATAAAATGGTTTATCTAGCTGTCCCTTTTAATCAATTAGGTAGGTATAAGCCAGTTTGAGTTCTGTCAGTAACAGTTACTGTGATACAAATACGTAGAATAGATAATTAATTGGTTCTCAGTGTAGTATAATAGGTTATAATAAACTATATCTATATTAATGACGTATAATAAAGACAGTCGTGTAGTCTAATAATATTAAATCAATATATTCTCCACCAGTTCGTGGAGGTCATCCAAATTAAGGAACATTTTCGAATAAAGGTATCTTTTACTTCCCAAATGAATAATATCTACTCAGAATCGTCGCTAAATGTTTTAATAATTTGAAAATGAGTACATAATTTGGCATCTGCCCAAATAACGATAGCAGTGTTTATTCCCCATTATTATTTCTGAATGCCCAAGACGCGTAGCGAGCGTTTCCGAATAACATTAGGAAAAATTCCTGGAAAGCCTGGAGGGAAGATGTTGAAAATATGCCAGTTGAGAAATGTGTCTGCATTTCCAACGAAAATGATTTGGAATGCATCTCGAATAAAATTGCTTACCCGCTCTATCAGTCCTTCAACAACAACTGATTTACAAGCAATTTCAGAACCGATAATCTTCCATACAAAACGACAAGAAATCTCGTTTTTAGGGTTCCGTAGCCAAATGGCAAAAATGGAACCCTTATAGTTTCGTCAAGTCTGTTTGTCTGTCCGTCCGTCCGAATAACACTTTTTCTCCGAAATGATAAGTACTACACTATTCAAACTTTGTACGTATATGTATTCTGTAAACCGCTATCGGGTTTTAATAAGAAACTTGAAAAAAATATATATATTTTGGGGTCCCATACATTGTACTGAAACTCGAAATTTTTTTATTCATCGCACCCGCACGTGTGTGGTATCAATATGTAGATCTTGAAAAATAGTATTGAAGTTTCTGATATCATTCCATTATAAATTGAATAGTTTGCGCGAGAGACACTTCCAAAGTTGAAAAAAGTGTCCCCCCCCCTTTCTAATTTCTAAACTATGGGGTTGATAAAATCGAAAAAAATATGATATACATGACCATAAATTCTAACAACGAAATTTAGTTTGTATGATTTCTGGTGTGTAGTTTTTTTGTTCGTCATAAATGGTGAATCAATACTTTTTCATATTAAAGCTTTAGTAGGTGCCTAAGTAAATAAAAACATTTTTTTTGTTACTTGCTGCTGCAATTTTTATTTATTTGTAAAAAAAACATATTAACTCAAAATGATATTCAAATAAACACATTTATTCGCCTTGTATACTTATGTTCACACATAAATATAGTCTTTGGAAATGTGAACTTTTATAACCCTTTTTTTAAGATCCCTTTTACGGCAGACATACATAGTGTCAAAGTCGTAATACCTAACACTTGGTACGACGGGGATTACGTACCCATTATCAGCAAGTATCTTTAAACAAGTGTTATAAAACGATGGGCCTAACAGCACAAACGCAACTTAAAGCCCTCGCTGAAGAAGTTCTCTTAACTAGTTCTAGTAAATATCTACTAGAGTCTAGAGCCATGGTAATATTCTAGAATAGCATTCCTAAGTGTTATAAGGATATACACAAACTAAGCAACCTAGACAATACAAAGAACTCTACGATACTACCACTTTTAAGGAATTGTTTGCTTGTAGTGTTGTATCGAAAAGTTGACTGTACTCTTGTCTTTTTATTTAATTTACATACAGTCAAATCAAGGAGGACCTAAAAATCTACATGCGAAGTGGCTTCTTTATTAACCTACCTATTATTACACTACCGCGCTAATTCTTGATTAGCCAATTTACAAATTAGATATTATTGAAGATTCCCTTTGAAAAATAATTGAGTCGTATAACCTTTTTCTATTATACTAAACATACTAATACAGTTAAATTATTATAAAAATAATAACTCAGCGTATCTTATGTGTTTAAATCAGACAGCTGAAATCATTCAATTCAAATCTAGAAGTCTAAGAAAATCTGCAGAGACTGCAACGACAAGAATGTATCGTATGAGGCTTGAAACGAGCGCTGCGATTTGAATGAAACAGAGTAAAGTGATTTCCACAGTCGATGAGCGCGATCCGAAGATCCGTGATCATATCTCAATTCGACTTATCCACGAACCGCATTTACGATTTACGTGACTCTCATTCTTCAAAACAGGACATGGGTTTTTTTAAATCCTGAGTAAAGAGTGTTTTTAGATTTTATATTGTGTATAGGCATTTTAGATCTCCTTCAATCAAGTTGCAACAAAGCAGTCTGTAGGTAACGTAGTGGTCAGGATAAATGGATTTCTACTCTTTTTTATTTATTACAAAAACATGTACATTTAAATGTGAAATCAATCATATTGAACATGACAGTAGTTAGTTATTTACTCTCCTTGATTAAGGCCTGATATAGGTCCTCGCTAATTACATATTACCACAAACCACTCAAACTAAACCATTAAAGCTAATTTCATAACGCAAATTTGGTTTCTCTCACCAAAGCTACGTTGTGCGGGAAGGTATTTGCCCTGCAGTGGGCCTAAGATATGTATGTCATAAAATCCCATAGTTAAATAAATAGAGCATTTGTGTGTTTTGGACACGAATGCTTTATTTATCTACATTTGCCCCACAAGTAACCATTAGCGTTACTTTTGAGCATGATTCTATAATAAAATTGATCTGATGTAGTTATGAGCTAGGTAGTTTAAAAAGTAGACACCGTTTTAGCGCAACATTTAACAAATCTGACTGACAAGTGACTTCAAAAAAGCTACGCTTTATAATAATAGAAAGGAACGCATAATGCGGAACAAACAAATGAAATGCAAGCAAAAATATTGCTTTACACTGATGCTTAAAACCAAGACATCTTTACAAAACATTAGATACTATTATTAAACTTCTTTACTCGTAAACTCAGTAAGAATTTTAGATTTTTTTAAACTACTTGATTCTCATTCCTAAGTGATGAAAAATAATAACATTGCTAATTATAATTCTTTATTCATAACAAACTACTTTCACAATAATTTTATCACTAACGTTTTGCTTTGAAATTGCATTATATTTAAAAATTATTCAATAAATGGTAACAGTAGTTATTACTAATTTATTAATTAGAATGAGTTCATTGCATACAAAAATGAAGAAAGATATTCATTAACAATACTTTATATGGTATTGCCTTTCTGTAAATTCAAAAATGGTCCTTAAATCTAAACCAGCTAGAGATATCAAAACAATATGAAATCATTAAAAACTAGTTCATTCATAACAAACTACTGCATAACGCCGTATTCCTTACACAGTTTAGCGACGTGATGAGCGGCGGCAGCGGCCCTTCTAGGCAACGTAGCAACGTCGTCGCCAGTCGCCGGACGCACGTTGAACGCTTGCAGTCGGCACGTGCCCGCCATCATTCTACCTATTACCCTGTCGAACGTATATTTTAATACGTCTTTTCTTCTCGTCTGTACTCTGTACTTTGCAGTTTATCATCAGATTCTTCTATGAAGACAAAGTACTGGAAAATGCTTTTGGGGTGTTACAGTGACTTTTTTACAATTTTAATACGAAATAATAAAAACGATGTCTTGATTGATCGGGATTTGATTAGACTCATCCTGCAACATTTGGGGCCTAAGTTAACCTTACCAGTCAAAGGTGCATCCAGCTTATACGTATGAGACAACATGCGAACCGGCACCAGCGTGGTAAGTAGGGCATAGCAATAAATGTACTACAGGTGGGCTAAGGCATTTAATTCTAAAGTCTACAATTAAAAAGATTTGAAAGCTATACAAATGTGGTTTCCTGGTATTTTAGTACCTATCGAATACATAGACTTTAATGAATCTAGATTTTTTTACGAGATGAAAAGTGTAGCAATTTGGTAAATGTATATGCTCAGTCGCTTGCACGATTCAAAAATAAAGGCAACGAGAAGTAGGTACCTGCTCGTAGCGTTGCCCAAGCTTTTTCATTATGTGCTACGTCCTATGTTTTCATTACTGTTCTGTTTCAAATTTTGTCTACTTTTATAAGCTTTGCAGTACATTCGTTGGTAACATTCTTTATTTTTGTAATATGTACTGGTTGTTCCTACGTATGTAATTCTTTGGACTTTGGTCTATATGCCATTTGTCATTAGTTCATAGAACGTGTAAAATTTTGAGATTTCCAAATATCTTAAAAAAACACTCAATGAACATATCATCATCATCATATCATCATCATCTCACTCATCGTCCACTACTGAACAAAGGCCTCCCCCAATGAGCGCCAACCATCCCGGTCCTGAGCAACCTGTATCCAATTTCCACCCCGTATAATACCTCCAGAATATTTAGGTATGCTTACCAAAACTTACCTTATTGTACAAGGGGGCTTGATCTCGGGCAGCAAAAAGTCAATTTCGTAATACACAACCTGCATCGCTGGTCCGCTGTCATCCCTCACCACCAAAATCTTAGCACACGACTCGCCCGGTCGTACGCTCACACATTTAGCTACAAAATACGAGACAAATGTTTTTTGCTATTAGCAAAACTTCACATAACATGAACAAATAATGTCGGTGCAGTGCAGTTCCTGAAACTCCATATAACGTTGATCAGTTTTGCGATGACCACGATATATTAACAATCAGATCATTCAGAATGGAATCAGAGAGTATCAGATTTGATGCCAGATACAAGATTATAAGACATTGTAAACCAACAATTACTTAGGCTAATTAATCATAAATCACAACAATGCCTGACAGCTAAATTAATTAAAGCTCAATTACGTAATTGAGGGTTTGTTCCTGAACGCTCATTATTTAGCATTTGCCATACTTGTAACTGGTACCAAGACAATAATTAGAATCATTATTTCGTTACAATCTGTGTTCACTCTATGTATTAAAATAAGATAAGAACTGTTCACTTGAAATAAAACAATTTTTTACCAGTTGTATAGTATCACGTAACATACTTTTAAAAAAAGTTTCGATTTTACAAAAATGTACAAGAATTTTTTTTAGTTGCCGCCTAAAAGTATAGTGAGGAAATAATAAATAATAGTATAAAATAATAGCAAACCTATTGTCTACGTCATTTAGTCCTGGCTAGCCATAACAATGGCTATGGCAAATATATTATCTAATAAGCGTAATAAATTGGTAAATTTCACAGTAGTAGTGCTTTCGCATCACTTTTTAAAAGTTCGTGCCTTATGGTATTGATAGTATCAACAGCATTGAAATAAATAACAGTAGGGACCTATTGAGACTCACCAACAATTTCATAAATGACCAATACTCCAATTTCCTGTAGCGCCTTGTGCCACTTGAGAACCTTTTCTACGGGACCCGAAAATGCTCTTATTCCAGTTTTTTGTAAAGCCTAGAATATTGTACAATATTGTCTTAATTTTTTCTTATTCATCTCAATTTTTAATGTATATAAATTCATCATAAGAACATTCAATTATAAAAATTAGAATGTTTACTGGGTTCAAAAATTAACATATATCGTATCCTTAATTTTTAACTATGAAAGAAAATAAACCCCTAGAAAGTTCATTAGCTGACAGCCTAAAACCAGGACGTCAGAGTGTTGTGACGCAATAAAATTAGGCTAAATTGATATATCAGTCAACATCAGTATGTTATCAAAACCTGTCAAAAAGCTTCGGAAGTCGTAATTAGAGCAGAAGTAAAGGATCTTCACTTTTGCAATCGAAATCGGATGAGTAATCCCAAATTTAAATAGCTGTTACGTCAAGTACTTCGTAGAGTACTGAGTAAAGTGATATTCAAGTAGAGGGAGGGAGATGCCTTGGTCCGGATTGATTAGACTTGTACGAGTAACTAATACTTATATACAAAAATCAAAGAATTTGCCCCTGTTTCAAACCTTTAAATGTGAATTTCGAAATGGGTTCATTTAAATTTATCATTATCATAGAAATGAACAGTTTCCAGTTTATACCAGGACCAATAGGATACTAGCTAAGTTCAAAAATAAATCAAAAACGCTCATTATGAAACATATTACGTGATTTAAAACCATAACCTAGCGTTATAATAATTCACATAAAATTCCTTTCTTTTTGTAATAACATGAAAGACGAGTTGAAAGCAAGATGATGATTGGTCCTAGGTTCAAAGTGAGTCTGTTGAAAGAAGAGTTGAAAGCAAGATGATGATTAATTTCATTCTCATTTTGGTCCTAGGTTCAAAGTGAGACTGTTGATAATCTAGAACCGTCATAGTGTTGTAAAGCCATGAATACGAAATAATTGCTCAGTTGATCTGTCACTCAATATTATCCTCATTTGAAACTTGCATATTAAAAGCTAAACTTTACATTTTACTTGAAAATAAAACTACTCCAAAGCGACCATAACCCGACAAAAATAGACAAAATGGAAGGCCTGCGGATATTGCTACGCGCATCGTATGACCATACTTATTGCGGACAATATTTGCTGACCAGCCCACAATATCCAGCTATGATGACACGAGAAATGTCTAGGTTGTTTGTACACAAGTACATCTAAAAATATGGTACATAATATCAAATCACGCAGCGATATATTCCAACGTTGAACGCACTTGACCACGGGGGCAGTGTAAGTGTATACATCGAGTTATTTTTAAGTTAGCCATATTTAATGTAAATACTACCAAGTTAAAATAGATTGGAAAGGTTGACCATGGCGATTCCCAGGTAAAAAAAAAAACAAGACAAAGAAGCGGATATTGCATCGATCGAGCGCCGGTACACCGCCGTCAGTTTATTAACTTCAACGAAATCTCTAGCTATTACCCGGCGATGACAAAGGAGAAAAGTGTCCCACTATTACGTTTATTACGGGCAATCCGTTTAAGTTTCGTTTTATGACCGAGTTTGTGTCACCTTTACTTGGTGACTGGTTGACACACCGAAATGCACTCACGTAACTAAGGCATGGCAACAAATTTAAATCAAGATGTGTCTTATTTTAATTAATTGAACCTTGCACTTAATTAAATTTTGTTAGTTGTAGAGTTTTTATTTATTATAAAAATATAAGTTATTATTAGGTGATGAAAGAAGTCCTAACATTGAACTTATATGTACATGACAAAAAATCATCATGACTCATGTCAACAAAAAAAATTTACACACACGGAATGACCGTTTATTTATTTAGACTCACCAACAATACATGCATACACATATTATAATATAAGAGTGTTACATTTCAAAATTCTGATACATGTATCTATTATAGGTAAGTTCAGCTTAATCAATATATTATTTTTACTTTTGTACTATAACTAGTTACAAGTTATTATAGTGAAATTCCAATTCAAAGTAAACAATTATGTAGCCTCTGACTTCATGAAGTTCATGATCTTCCCTTTAAATTTTAAAAATGAATCATGAAATATGTTCAGGTCCTGTATTTTGCTACAGAGCAAGTTGTAATCATTTTGGATTCTACTCAAAGGAGACTGCAGACCAAGATTAGTTCGGAAAGCTGGTGCTGAAAATATTTTCTTAATTGTACTTCTTGGTAAACGATATGGGACAGAGAGATTCAGACGTTGAAGAAGGTTGAACACTGAATCGACCAATTAAGGAGCTGTGAGTAAACACATAACTAGCAAGAGTCTTCTGTTACTAAGAGTAATCATGTTAAATTTTGTTAGGCGGTGAATGTAGGGGTTTCTATGAGAGAAACCACTGGAGAAAAATGCAAGGTGTCTGGTAAAAGCTCGTTGGATGCTTTCAACTCTTTGCGAATGCACTGAGTAGTAAGGGTTCCATGCTGTACAAGCATACTCAAGGTGGCTGCGGACTCAGACGTTGTAAAGAATGAGTTTGGTACGGCAATTAAATCCTACAGTATTTCTTTTCATAAATCCAAGCATTCGACTTGCCTTTGTAACAGTAACATCTACATGCCTGGTAAATTTAAGTCGACGTCTCGTATTGTTGCAACCTTATCTAATACCGAACCACCTATTTTGTATGCCGTATCAAACGTCTTTCTCTTCCTTGCATACTTAATATGGTATCATTTGCTACGGTTAAGTGTCATGTTATTATTTGAGATATTTGACAATCTTGCTATCATTAAGCAGATTACCATAGTTTTGATCAGTACTAATATTTATCTCAATTAGGTACATAATTGACTACAGCTAAAGTCACTAGACCATAGGTACTTATATAATGATTTATTATAAGAACAACAACTACCACTCATATATTACAAGAAACACAACTGACAAGATAATGATAGCTAATAAAACACACTCAGAAAAACATGACAGCATAAATGTAATGTATTTGTTCAAAGCAGTAAACTGAAGCAAACAAATACAGACAATAAATTACAATAACCCCAACGCGTAGGTTGACTACCCTCCATCTCGCAGATACTTTGTTTCGCGAACTCATATCATATTTATCCATATCTCAAGTTGAGTGCATGGGTTGCCACGTTTTGAAATAACTGGCAATACCTTGTAACGGTTGTCAGGTATTACTCGTACAGTGAACATAAAAATAGTTATTACCCACTTTTATCTGAGGCGCAAGATCGATGGTCGATACGGACTCGATTTAAATTGTGACATGGATAACGTTCAATATTAGGTAAAGATTTGACAATACAAAGCGATGATGTCACAGTGGATGGTGGAATCTTTGTCAACTGACAGTTTTAAATATTTTTTTTGTAATTTATTTATTTATTTCATAGGAGGACCAACAGCAATAAAACACAAAAGTATACACAAATAACAACAAGTAGCCAATTATAGGTCCTCACTAATAAAAATTGTATAGAAAAGAACACCGAATGCTTAATAAGACTAAACAAATTAAAATACAGCAAATAAGCCAACACAAAATCAACACAAGAAATTACTCAAATTTGGGTACTTTCAAAAAAATTCCTGCTCATAGCACTCCTCGCCGAAGTCACACTAGTATTGAAGAGATCAAAGTCAAAAATAGCATTTAATTGGTTGAATTTATCACCAACGCGCCACAGATATTCATTTTGCCTATAGTTAGTACGGACTAGTGGAAGGAAAATAATTCAAAAAAAATTCGATGCTTGTGTCTGAAGTTAAGGCTATGCAGTTTAATCTGAAGAAGAAAAAATTACGCTCTTTGTCGTATCGCCTCAATTCCAAGGAATTCTTGTGGTCAATGTATCGAGTGACGTTCAGTTCTGCGGTCATTTGGAAGAAGATCGCAGCGGTATTTTATGTTGTTAGTCGCTTGAAACTACTAACGCATTAATAAAAAGCCATTAAATAAACACGATGACGCTATGGTGTGACAGTCGTCCTAGTTTAGAATGCACTATAAAAGAAGCAGTCAAGGTTTATATTCTTCTTCAATGAAACAGGGTGCTTGTAATAGTGCGGTGGAAACTATTGTGTATTCCATATATTTATGCAATACATTTATCTTAATTATATATTTGAGATTATAAACAATTCAGAAGAAGCATAATAAGTAGTCTAACTTTGAACAACTCTTCCAAAACCCCTGAAAACTTTTTAGACTTTTGCGATTATTCATAACTGTATTATGAAGTATTTTTGGCGATTCCAACAATAATATGTAGCTGTAATGATAATAATATAAATTACACCGGACCATGCCAACCAGATGGCTTGGTTGAGGAGACGGGTAAACTAAGATATCAACGACTAAATACCGAACCGTGAAAAAAATATTAGCGCAGGCAAACTAATCAGTAAACAAGACCTACCTTCAGTTTTTCAGAACGAGTCAATGTAGTAGAGAGTGACTCTTCTTTGATACTAAAGTCAGAAGTCTTCGTGTTTGAAGCTGTAACAGTTTAAAAAAAATTACGAGTACTTCCTTCCTACTAGTATCTCCTGTTTATCTTAACCATATATTTAGAATTAGTGCGCTTCGCTTTATATCTATGATCATAACATTGTAATAGTGTTGATATTTTTAGGCTAACTATGTTTTATGTGAAATAAAGTGTAATTTCAATGATAAGAATCTGTATGTTATTAAGGATGTAAATCTTAATAATAAGTAAAATTAAAACGGTAATAATTAATAATTTATTTATTTCCCAAGTTGTCTGAATAACCTATTCAGTCACCCCTTGGAAAAGCAAAAAATATATAATATGCAGTTGAATAAAATCGACATTTGTAATATGTTTCATTAGATATTAAAATAGGACTAAGCTGTATAACCATATTCAAACTGAAGAGCTGTCTTAAGTAGTTAAAAGATCCTACAGTCGCACCTTTAATTTGAATTATTACCTACTTTTAGCTAGCTAACAGAATAAGATAAGTCAAACTGTCTTACTTGAACGTTTAATTCTTTGAAACTTAATAAGTACATAGTTACTTCTTAATTAGAATGTTTATAGTAGAAAATATTAAGTTTTATATCTGAAAAGGTAACAGCGGTAAATATATTGATTAAACACGACATAAACTTGGTGAAACTAAAATTTAGAAACTATTTTGTACATTCAAAACTTTAACTAACGAAAACTAACGCACTCATCCGGTTTTTACGTTTCTCTAGGTATATTTTCCTCGTGGTGTAAATTAATTATTGAATCAATAATACACAAACATGACTTTTCATACCCCCATCGGCTATGTTTCTCCTATATAAGCATTATACATATTACATACGAATATATTAAATAAGTTTCTCGAGTGGCGTCCGTGTAACGTCCAGGTAACGAAGCGTAGGCCGACCCCCAACCAGATGGACGGATGACCTGGTTAAGATGGCGGGTAGCACATGGATGTCAACTGCTAGGGATCGGACCGCGTGGAAATCATTAGGGGAGGCCTTCGTTCTGCAGTGAACATATTAGACTATAATGATGATGATAATATAAAATATTTCATACAGACAGCAAGAAAGCTTGTACTATGGCGCACGGGCTCTTGGTATCTAACTTAACCTATGCCACAACTTTTTCGAAAGGACAAAATTGTACTGTTTACATTATACAAAATAGGTAACAAAAATTATCCGTATATTATGTGATGTACACGAGATTTCTTAAAGCTTACCGGTGGCAGAAGATTGTGGAAAATTAGGCGCGGGTGTTTCCCTTTTGACGCAACTAAGATGGCCTGCGTTATTATAAATATTGTTTCTCTCTTTTCTATCTTCTTGCTTTTTAGTCTCTGGAACTACAGATTTTTTTTACTTTATAGTTTTATTCTTATACAACTCGAAAATACTAAGGGATAAAAGTTTGTTAGGTCAGTATTGGGGTCCATCGGAATCTTGATGCTGCTGCGACGCTTTTTTTTAATTATCTGTGCTCTATTTATTATAATTGTATTTCATTTTATTTTTGTTATACCTTCTCTCTTTCAAATTGTATAATGAACTAAAGAATCAATCTATCTTGCTAAAGCATTTGGTACTAAAAATACTTAGAATGTACGCTGTATTACCCAATTCATAGTAGTGCAGTGTAGTAGTATACTCATAGTCAATCAGTATCTTTGGGTAGACAAAATCTTCAAAGCAAAGCTTTGAAGTAACATTTCAGCAATCAGACGACAAGACAAAAAGTAATCCTAAGTAATGCACGGAGATATCCAACAGGCACGCAGAGCTTGTGATTTGAAAGTAGTGCGGCACTCCACTGCCCTACATTCGACATGACGTCAAAAAGTCTTAAACGGTAAAGAGAAGTTTTGAACTTTATAATAAGGGTAGAATTATATATATCTAATATTTAAAAAATACTCAGCCTACTTATTTGAAAATACTCTGTAAATTAGGGGTAACACTAGCTATGGATTTGGATGAGGTGTATAAAAAATCGTTTAAAAATAATAGTGTTTCTAATAATATTGTGTTTCGCACGACTCGTGGCCGATAGAAGACACGGGTTATGGAGTGAGGACCGCATCTTGGCAAGCGTTTACTCAGTAGCGTCGGCGTAGGCTGGGATATCGCCTACGAAGCGGGCCACCGCTCGCGGCATCGCATCCAAGGGGGCTTTGATCGAAATCGCTTGGGATAAATGATTATAAAGACTGAACACTGAAAATAGAGCCGATAAGTTATCTGTTGGTCTCAACTAAAATGACTCATACCCATTAAATTAAAAATGACACCACTTCAGGGTAAAAAATACCGTCAAAGGGCCACGCTCAGGCATTTCGCCATTGCCTTGGTTAGTAGACTTTGCTGCCTACGCCACTACGCTTACTCGCCCTCCAGCCTTCAGGTTTGTTCAGGCCCTAATGTCCCTATTCGCGTAACCGTTGTGTGCCGGACCGCTTTCTCCCCCAAACATATACTAGGTAAACTAGCCCTCCCCGCAACGCCCTTAGCTGAGATTCGAGTCACGCTCAAGGATGCCCATAGACCCGTTTTATAAATCTTTAAGCCATCTGCGCTCGCCACTTGCCCGCGAAGCTGTGAAGGCCATCTGCGGCCAACAGCAGTACCTAGTCATTAAGAAAGAGATAAGACAAGATAAAAATTCTTTATTACACAGAAATAAAAAAGCATACAACACAACAAGAAACAACAAAAAACGAGTACAATACAGGCGGCCTTATTGCTAAGGTAGCAATTTTTTCCAGGCAACCTTTGGGTGAAAGAAAAATACTTATAGGTAAGCGGGCTAGTGCTTAATCAAACATAATCTAATGCATAGTTATAATATAATAGTACACCAACTAAGTACACATTACTACATACATAATTATAAAATAAACTAATACATAATAAAATATATACATAAAATAATGGAAGATAGGATAATACAAAATACAATCAGATTTACAAAAGACAGCAACAGCATTCAGCATAGGAAAAAAGGTGAAGAAAAGCAAAGATCACAAATATTTATTGCCAGTAATGTTTTTTTACTCGGCTCTTAAGTCTCAAGAGACGGCGCACGATGAATGTCCTCGGGCAAGGCATTCCACAGCTTGATCGCTCGTACTGTGAAAGACTTTCCGTAGAAGTCAGTTTTATGAGACAGCAGGTCAAGCGTCAATTTAGAGCTGGCACGCAAATTGCGAGCCAAGGTTGCAGAGTGAAAAATAAAGCGATCTTTAAGAAAAGGGGTTTAAGGGTAGGAAAGAATGGAGTAAAGGAGGGAGAGAATGTGACAGTCCCTTCTACGGGCAATAGGCAACCATTGAAGTTGGGACCTATATGAGGAGACATGGTCATACTTACGCAGGCCTAATATAAATCTGATACAAAAATTCTGCAGACGCTCGAGCTTATTTAATAGTTGAATAGATAAGTCAGGATAACAAACGTGTGCATAATCCAGCATCGGAAGGAGAAGCGAATGTGCCAGGCTTAATTTGGTTTTGAAGAGCCCTCCGGTCTGATGGGTCAGATCTTAACCTAATGGACTTGGTGGGGGTTGGGTGGTATTCTAGAGGATTTTTTTTTAGTGTGTTGATACCTTTATGAGTAATCTGAGGTAAAAACGTCTTCATTTTATTTCGATCGGGCGCGCAGAAATTACGATTTTCATAATCTGCTCCAAAATTTAAGGAAACACCATAGTTCTCCACAGGCGTACATTGACCTAAGGAATGAGTACACTGGTTTAATATTTTTAAGATATCAATATAATCATACATTGTTACATTATTTAAACAAAGGTATGATGGTGATGTCATGTGAATCTATTAATTACTACAGTTAAGTCGTCCACCGGTACATAAAGGCCACCCCAAATGTCTTCATCATTGGCAATTTTTAATGAGGTTGTGGGATTTTGGGTTGATAGGGTTGTGGGATCATTTGTTCGTTATGATTAACAAACAAATGAGATTCCGAAGTGCACATAACTCTTGCACCTCCCTAATACTAATTAGCCAAGTTCAGCGAGCTAAGTTCCGAAATCTCTCAAGTGTCCGAATGCCAAAAGAGATTAAACTATGTAATTTAAACAACAAGCAACTCATAGAACATTTATTTCGTTTCGTTTCGTATATATTTCGTATAATGGATTTCGATACTGAATCGTCTATGTAGCTAAGTATTTACTGCTGCTTATTGCATATAAGAGATTGAACATTTATGTCGTCTCTGATGAACGGGACAGAGTGGTGAAGTAATTACATCTTCAATTATTATAGGAATCAACATTGCGTCTGTCATAGGCTGGCGTGAAATTAAACATCAAGTCAACGATCTGTTCGTCTTATTATTATATTGCTCAGAGTAACAGACGATACGTCTCTTAGACCTAGTCATTTCACTAGCTACTTTCCTTTTATCTGTATTATCTATGCTACAGTGCCTTCTATCCGAGACACAAAGTGCACACTGCCATTTCGCCGGATGATATGGCATTGCAGTGGATACCTAATGTTGACGACTTAGTATCGAATCTACCTCCGAAGACTACGGGTATCAATAATCGTAATATAATTATTGTTTAAAGATCAACAAACCAGTCGCTATAAATGTGGCATTGGAGTCGGAGTACGCAGCCAAGTATCGTGGGTCAATCCCTGACATCATTTGAACTTGTCCTGGGTGGCTCTTCGATAGAAAAATTAAAATTCCATAAGTAAGGTAACATAGGCATTTATTATTATTAGTATAGTAATGTTTTATAGAAATAAGATTTGGTTGTCAGTGTCGTGTTAAAAAACATCTTACCGACACAAATTACTAACCCGCAGTACACTAACCATGGACAACTTAGGCTATAATTGAAATTTTTAAACATTCGGATCCTGACTTTTATCTAAAATGTAAAGTCAATGCAACAACCTTTATGCAATTTTATAGGTTCTTGTTTTTATTTAACCTTTTATCATCGGCTGGGCTGTCAGTATTGCTGACATGGAACATGAAAAAATGCAAATAAAGAGCAAACCCTAGTACGGGGCTAAAGCAACCCGCTACGTGCCGATAACGCGAATAGTGGAACCGATGGTTCAAGTTTGACGTAGGTACAACTAATAACTTGCGCAAAGGGTTGAAATAATTGAATGAGCGAGCTTTGCGTATAAGTGTGCAAGTTGCAACGTGTGACCTAGAGCCGCAGTGTTTAATACAAAATAAACCGTTTTTTATAGATTATTCTCATTCTGAATAAAATATTAGGAATTTTCTATTTAAAATCTTTTATTTTCATCTGCTAACTCTAACCGCAGAGCACTACCTTCACCTAGGTACTAGGGCACCGCCTTCACACACAACACTGTAGAGTGGGTAGGTCCGGATGGAAACGAATCACAATACGTATCCCTCGCACTAGCGAAAGATGTAAATCCGCAAATGAAAAGGAGCTACATCGCCGTGGTACTGAATGAAACGCGGTAAACTAATCGCGACCTTATACCGTTGTATAAAGTGTAAGCACACGCGGATCCGGACACGCATCGCGTTTACAGTCCGGAGGGGGAAGGCGCGGAGAACGGGGGAGGTGCCGCCGTGCGGTGAGCGCGGAAATCCGAACTTCATTGTATACAGACGTCACACTTTTGACAGATAGATATAGTATGATTAGGATGCGTTCAGTTTCACCCATTTAATTTTCCTCAATAACTTATATATATTTTTGTTATGTTTTTTATTTTTCATTTTTGTATTAAAATTTATTTATGTATTATTTTATTGTTATAATATCGTTTATTTGTATACCGTTGTGTTCCAGTCTCACTTCGTTGTATTGATTTTTCTTTTTGAATCGTGGTATTAGTAATATTGTATGTTTAAAATTTAAATTAAATCACTAAAGAGGTTCTGCCAGAAGAATAACAGTTAAATATAATTGTAATGCTTGTGCGCCGTATATGATACTATTTATAACGATATCTAAAATTTCTATATTTTTTCATCTGTATTATAGTGTAATTGTAATTCAATTCATATTCAAATCATTTATTTTGAATAATTAATATCCAATTAACATTGAATTAAAATAAATTAGATGTAATAGATATAAACATAGAATTAACAAAATAGTAATTGATACACTTTTGTATTGTGCGTATATTGTGTACGGATGTATGAACCTTATGTCGTTGTAATAAAGCACAGTTCGGCCGGCCGCGGCCGTGCATTTATTTACTGAACAGTAGGCACAACATCGTGGTTCTAAAAGAAACGAACATGGACTGCGAAAAGCGAAAGGATGAACTTTATGTCGTTGTAATAAAGCTTCCACGGAGCTGGAACTGTATCTCGACGAACCGGCCGGCAGAGGCACCGTGTACTAACTGAACTACAAGCAGAACCGGACCCACAATCAAGAACTGCGGCTTCGGATTTCATTCCGCGTTCACAACTCCGCCGGACCCATATGGGTCCGTCGGACACGAAACCTGGATGTACATCACTAGAGCTGGACACACATCCTGATGTAACTCCGAATATACACCGGACCTACACACCTCTACAACACTGAACAGATATTAGGCCGAAACCAACGCGTTGCCACTTCAACATCGACCAATTGGAGAGCAATTTGAAAAGCAACCGGATTACAAAGAAGCATATAATTAAAATCTGTCTATGATAGTAACAATGTACCTATTTACAAAAAAGGTATATACGTATGTTTAACGATGTTAAGTACCCATACTACAGGCTTAGCTTGAGACAAGATGGCCCGTGTGAATGCCAGCGGTTAATATCTGTTATTTATTTATTTATAGGTTATATCCTGTTAAAATTCTTTGCAAATTTTTGCGGTTTTTTATATCCTCCAGTGACATTTACGAAACAATATAAAAATTAACCACCTACGTTATTAGCATTAATGTTGTGAACGGGGCTGATTCATCTGCTGATGGATTGCAATAACCCAGATGCGCCCATGTGTTCCTAACGGATATATCCCTGCCAAACCACCAAGTATATGCTCCTCAGTGACAAAAACAATGAAATTGTAATACCGTTATTGATACACTTTTTTAAAAATAATACATAACAATAAATGTATGACCTTTTTATACATACTGAATCATGTTGTTTCTTGGTTGGTTGGATCCCCCGAAAGCAATAGTTGGATTGCCCTGCGGAAAGTCTTAAACAAAATCATAGGCGCTATTTTTAGAAAACAAGCAAACATTAATTTGTACATTTTCGACTTTTAGTTCATACCTGCACCAACTCTAGGCTCTCTAATGACATATCTATCCATGTTTATGATATTTTGATATAGAAATATTAAATGTTGATATATTTTTGGCGCCAACCAACTTTTAACTTTAAGCCTTAGACAGTGTTTCCACTTTAATAATTTCCTTTCCCCACGTCTCAATTCTGATTTCCCCTTCCCGAGACTTTTTCCCTCAATTTATTTTCCTGCTTTAGTTTTTAGTGTTGGCATTAGTACTTGGCAGAGTGGTCGTGGTCGTCATAGCAGGCATGGTGGCGAGCCTAACTATTCGCAAGAATAGTATTTACGGCCTTAAACGGAATAGAAATAAGGGTAAGTATACGCCACCTGCACTGTTTCTTGAATACGGTAACACGCTAGTACACGATGGTTAAAAAAATAGTTCCCACATTTTCCGCAATCCTATAGGGTAAATTTTACCTATGACTTCCCGCAATTTCCCCTTTTCATATCTTTCCACTTTTTCTTCCCTTCTGAACCCTAATATCCCCTCAAAAGGGAATTTTCCCCTCAATGAGGAAACACTGATCATAAACATAATTACGTTTTTAATAATACGCGGATAGGCTATCAAATACATTCAAGTTATTCTGCCAAAAAATAATAATTTGTTTTCTAATATTTGAGTTTTAAATAAAAAATCTTTGAAAACATCGTATAATCTTAAGTTTATAATTAAATTCTTTGTGATATTATCAACTTAACGTTATAAAATTCAAAATCAAGTCAATCACAACGGACCCTCTTCAAAAAGATCGAGTTAATTTACAACAAAGTGCCACATTTTTCTAAAACTCATTTTGGAAGGATAATTTTCAACTTGCAAGCAATTTTTCATATTACGTTATTTAATTTTGATAAAGGCATAAAAGAAAACATAACTTCTTATGAATTGACAGTATAATGGCAGACTTAAGCTGACTTCAATGCAAGGGAATGTAAAAAAAGAACAAGTCACACTTCAGTCAAAGTCAATTTGACTGTTTGACAATTTATTCTCTTCAGTGTTTTTTTGGTTTTTCTAACTTGAGTCACCAAAATAAATAATACCTATTATCTTGTTATTGATTTTTTTTAATTGTCTTCATCGTTCTTTTCGAAAGAGAAATCATCATTGGCAATAACTAAAACCATGGAACTGCAAGATACTTATTACAACAAGTCTGAATATGTGGAAACTGTAAATGTTTCATTCATCTAATAAACATTATGTTTCAGGTATTTTAAATCTAGATACATTGATTTAACATTTCTTTGCAGGCCTCAGGCAATAAAGTAAGCCGACAAACAGTTTTATGTGGATCACAGAACATAGTCTTACATGGTAAAGTAATTGTACAAAGTGATGCCATTATACGAGGTGATTTGGCTAACGTAAAGACGGGCAGATTCTGTATTATCAGTAAAGGCTCCGTTATTCGACCTCCTTTCAAAAAGTTTAGTAAAGGGTAAGTTTTCAATCTCTACAGTTCCAATTAATAGAAAAAAATAATAATACAAATACTTAACATACCATCATTAATAAATACAACTAACATATTTGATTTCAGAGTAGCCTTCTTCCCTCTTCAAATGGGAGACCATGTGTATGTTGGTGAGAACACAGTAGTTAATGCAGCTGTTGTTGGTTCTTATGTTTATATTGGAAAAAATGTTGTCATTGTAAGTATAGATATGAGCAATTATAAAACACATACAAAGTGCATAGCACAATGACTGTGGGAAATTTCTCTTGTATTAGCAGCAGAGCACAAAAGAAGCATAATATGTAGATGGTAGGTATCTAAGGCATGATGACTGCTACACTTGTGTGATGGGTGTGGTCTGAATGGGAGATATTTGCTTAGTAGTTCCACTGTGAAACTGTAAAAACCATTTGCAGCAAACTATAAAGGTTCTATTTAACCCTTTAAATGACGTCTTAAAGCTCCAGACACAATAGATTTTCTATTGTATTCCTAATGTTCAATGGGTTAAAAAGTTTTGAAATTGGGTAGCAATAATATTTATATAAAAAAACATTTTTACTTTATGCTGCTGACAAACACTGTTGTTATTGTTTGAACAATTGAATAAAAATTTCAATAATTGTTTGCATAAAAGTTACAACAATGATTTTAATAATAGCATATTATATACATATTCCAGGCAGAAGATGTGTGCTAAAAGACTGTTGTATGATCGAAGACAACTCAGTACTCCCAGCAGAGACTGTAGTTCCATCATTTGCAAGATACTCTGGAAGCCCGGCACGACTTGTCACTACACTACCAGAAGCCATGCCTGATCTTATGACGGAGTTTACTAAGAGCTACTATCAACATTTCTTACCCACTACTTCTAACTAGCAATTACTGAAACTGTTTTAGTTTTTTTTTTGCAGAGCAGTAGTAAGCCGGTACCCCTTTTATGGCATAATACTGCTATTGCACAGTCATAGATCCTAACAGGTTTATAAACATAAGATGGATGTCTACTTGCTGACATTATTTCAGATGCTTATAAAAAAATATTATAACAAAGGCTAAGCTAATGTAAATCAGATTACAGTGAACAAAGTGTACAAAAATAAGTAGTTATCTGTATGTCTACTCCTATAGTATGTATTATTAAAGTAAGATGGTGATGACTTTACATCACGAAAGACAAATATGTAACTTGAAATATTATTTTATAAACCAACATGTATGACACATACATAACAATTTTGTTATTATAATAAATTAATCTTATAGCTATTAATAAATGATTTACGAATCTAAAGCAAATTTTTATATTTTTTATTTAATTTATTAACAATGATTTCGTATATAAATGTATTCAGCTTTATTTCTTCTGTAGACAAGGATGGCGCGAGGGAAATTCTTTCTCTCTTCAACCTATCGCAGTCTACTGCTGGACATAGGTCTCCCCCATTTTGCGCCAGATATCCTGGTCCTCGACTTTCCTCATCCAGCCTCCACCAGCGACCTCTCGCAAGTTGCCGGTCCATCAGGCCGGAGGGCGTCCTACGTCTCGCTTGCCAAGACGCGGTCTCCACTCCAGAACTCGTCTGCTCCAACGGCCATCGGTTCTGCGACATACGTGAACAGCCCACTGCCACTTCAACTTGTTTATCCGGCGGTCTATGTCGTTAACTTTAGTTATCTTACGGACTAAATCATTTTTGATCTTATTCCTAAGAGAGACCCCAAGCATAGCTCGCTCCATTGCGCGCTGAGTGACTTTTAACTTGTAAACCAATCCCGCAATCAGTGTTCATGTCTCATCTGCGTATGTTAGCACGGGTAAGACGCATTACTAAAAGATTATCGTCTTTAAGCATTGCGGAACCATTGACGTTAGGACATGACGTAGGTTACCGAATGCCGCCCAGTCCAACTAAATCCTCCTAATAGCCTCCCTCTTAAAGTTATATCGGCCAAGTTGGATGTTTGGCCAAGATATATCTATACTCTGCATTACTCAAGAGCGACGCCATCGACGCATATCGGTTGTGGCATAACACGATTATTGAACATGACATTCGTCTTGTCGAAATGCATGCCAAGCCCAACTCGTCGGAAAGATAATAAGCCTGATAAGCTGTTCAGCATCCCAGCAAGCTCTTCCGATGACTGCCACGATGACGATATCGTCAGCAAAACGAAGACGAGAAATAAATTCTTCATTGACGTTGACGCCTTGTTCAGACCAGTCCAGGGTCTTTAAGATATCCTCCTATGCGTTTGTGAACAGTTTCGGGATATAACATCGCATTGTCTCACCACGACGCAATTGGATGGGTCTTGTCCGCTGGTCTTGGGTCTGAACAGTCATCGTCGCTGCGTTGGAGAGACTTCCTCACCTCGATGTACAGTCGATACTCCATCGCTGCAGAGCCTCCAGAGCAGCCCAGGTTTCGATGGAGTCGAAGGCTTTCTTGTAGTCCACAAATGCCATACACAGCAGCTGGTTTTACTCTTTGGTCTTCTGTATAAGCTGCCGAACGGTATGGATGTGGTCTATGGTGCTGTAGCCTTTTCGAAACCCAGCCTGCTCCAGTGGTTGGGATTCGTCAAGTCTTATGGCGAAACAATTCGCTATAACTTTGGAAAACAACTTACAGATGTGGGTCAGAAGCGCTATTGGTCTATAATACTTCAAAAGAGTTTTGTCACCCTTCTTGAAAAACTTTTTTGGAATACTTCAGCCCCTCGGGAAATGCCTGCGACCCAGTGTGCACGCCGTCTTCACTACGTTGTTGGTTATCTAGTCCACGTCGCCAGTGGTTTCCAGCGAGTCGAATCGATTTTGAAGTTCCAATTGGAACTGTTCGGACTTACAGAGTATTTTGAGCAGCGTAGGTCTGAGAGATTTTATTTAGCGAGACCGTTCAATATGAAAACATATATTTTAAGTACCTTGGACAAGTCGGTGATCTCTGAATTTTAACCCTGTTGGCCTCTTAGAGAAGTCCTTATAGTTCCAAAATTTGCAACCAATAATTTTACCTAAACTATACCTCAAGCAATCAAATCTAGACATATAAATAAAATCGTAATCTGTAAATGGTTGCTCAGACTGTATTCAAAAAATCGTTCACGTATCTGATAGGACTATTATACGGGTTGCTCTCCGACTATTATCGTGAAAGAATATCGAGGAAATAAATATAAAAATATTTTGGAAAAGTATCCGAATGCAAAATCTGTTCGTTTTGACAGCGTCGACGTCAGCAAATTGACAACATTTGGCCAATCGCTATGCCTGATTTTGATTTATGACATGTATTGCCGTTGTCTTGATTGGTTCTAAAATTGTCAAACGTGGTAATAAATATTGAGAATACAGCTAGACTATGTCATTAAAATCGAGCGAGCTTGGTCAAAGTCGTATAATATTTTGTTTATTAACAATAAATTATTGTTTTTGAAACTTTAACTTACGATCAATGCAATGAAAAAAGAACGCAAATGCTGTAAAACGCTAAAATTTTTTATTTTAGAATGGAGTTCCATTATTCGATCTGTGTCTACCAACTGACCACCTTCATGCTGGTATGTAAACATTTCCATAAAAAATCAATATTAAATCAAAATAGCGATATATTTAATTGTGCTTGTTGAGATTACATACATACCTTTTTATCATTATGTGATTACTCTTAATGTAAGAGAATTAAATAATGGTATCAGAAGTCAACAAAAGATTCTTCTGAACAAGTTTAGTATTATATACGCTTATGAATTTTATGAAAATGTTAAGTGCTTCTTGCCAGGCTGTTTATTTTTCTGTAATCAAATCATAATTATTTAATCAAAATACTAAGTAAAGTACTATGAAAATCAAAAGTTATATGGTGTAATTTAAATAATGCTGCTATAAGCAATATAGTGTTCATTTGAAAACTGTATTATTTGCTGATGATACATCTCTTATATTTACGTGGATACACAAAAAGAAACTTTTGACGATGTAAATACTACACTTTCTCAGGTATTACATTTGTTTACGACCAATAATTTACTTCTTAACTCTAAGAAAACTGAATGTATTAAGTTCACAATGCCTAATGTGAGGCAGGTAGATACTATCATCACTTTGGATGAAGGACCCATGGAAAAAATTCAACCATTTTCCTGGGCATATTGCGGCTTTGGCAGGAAGGCTTAGTTTTGCTGCATATGCTGTAAGGAAGACAAGAAGTCTCACTGATATTGAGACTGCAAGACTTGTGTATTTTAGCTATTTTCACAGTGTGATGTCTTATGGTCTACTTTTGTAGGGGTCTGCTGCTGATCTACAAACAATTTTTGTATTGCAGAAAAGAGCCATCTGTGCCATATACAGCTTAAATCACGTGACTCACTAAGGGAAATAAATATTTTAACATTACCGTCTCAGTACATTCTAGACTGCGTCATCTATGTACACAAAAATTTACATGTATTTTCAAAAAAGTCAGATAATCATAGTTTGAACACTAGGAACAAACACAAACTTGCCGTTCCAATCTTAGATTGCATAAGGTGGGGAACTATTTGAGGGATTAAGCATTAAATATTTAATAAGCTACCACAAAATGTAATTGATTTACCCCTGCATAAGTTTAAGTCCCTGTTAAGTCGATTTTATAAAAAAAGCTTACTATAGTATTGAAGATTTATAAATGATTATAACTCATTGTCATGTTGATTTCCACGCCTGCACTACTTTTGTTATGTACTGGACTGTGGTGCCGCGTCGACCGCCGCGACTCTGCAACGGCCCAACGTTCGCACACGTACGCCGCCCATGCCCCACTAACCGTGCTTTATGCTTCGTGGGGGATATGCTCGTTCATGACTGTAGTATTGATTTATTTACTGACCATCTAAGTATTCTACTTCAGAAAGCAGTCAACTATGCAACCACCAAATATTGTAATAATATGTAAAACTAAATATTTTCTGACATTTTGAATTGTAATTTAAATTTTATATCTATTTTGACATTTTAGATTTAATTGTAATGACATATAATACGCTTAATTTAGCTTTAGACGTGGCATGTCTTTACTAACAATATATTTATTTTGCATTCTAATTATTCTGTTACATAACTGTGCTTATAAACGTTTTGGATCAATTCTGTTAGTTTGTAAGGCAATGTATTCAATAAATTAAATTAAAATGATAAAAATTGTAAATATAATTTGCTTTATTTAATTATTTTGATTATAAATGAATCTGTATTCAACACATTTTTTTTAAAAAGAGTAACTACTGAGTTTCTTGCTGGTTTCTTCTCTGTGGAAAACTACCTCCTTAACCAGTGGTAGCTTCATTTGACATTCATAAGTGTTCTATAAGGACCTAAACTGAATAAACACTTTTCATTTTTATTTTCATTTCATTTCATTTGTTATAATTCAGATCCATATGCTGCTGAATTCACCCCTCAGTACATGATACCGAATCATGAAGCTGAATATGGAGTTCGTAGCAGTGTACTTGTGGATGGGGACCGATTTGTGTATCTGCTGTATTTTTTGATAGACATGAAGAACTGATATGGATGGGCAATCAAGGTGTAAGTACTACAATACAAAGGCTTGTGTTAGTATATTTAAGAAATTTTATCCAGTTTTATATTAAAACTAATCTTACAAGATTTTTATAGATTTTTGACATAGATGATTTTAATTAGGAATAGCTTTCTGTTATTTATTGTACCTTTATTGTAATTATTTGTACACAAAAAATATTCTAATAAAGCATAAAATAACATACATTATATAAATCAATCAAATTTTACATAATATTTTATCCTTTATTATGTTATATTATTGTAATTGCCAGTCATTTTCATTATTTATTTTTCATTACATGTTTACCATGAGTGGAAACTTATATTGTATTTAATTTAATTTATTTTTTATCTAATTATCCAGGGACATGTGACTTCTTATTATGGGCCCAGTATGCAAAAGTACACATCATTTCAAGTACATGAATCAGAGGAAGTAAGAGACATTATAACAGTTGAACAAGGTATCTACGCTTTGACCAAGACCGCTCTGAGACATCAGATTAGAAGAGGAATACCTAAACACACATTTAGGTAACAAGATTTAATATTTCAACAACATTACCATACAAAAATTATCCCTAAAATCCTTACATTTGCTTGCATTTTAATAAGTTTTCACTTTTAATTATAATTAATTAATCAACCAGTGTCTGTAATACACTGCAGGGCACAGGCCTAGGGAGATATAAACTTAACAAATAAATGCAGGCCTAATGGGGTTTGGTAGTAAATTAATACAATCCTGAGGCGGTAGATGGACCAATTTTGTATCATGGTTTCTGAAGTATGATGTTTTATAATTACAATACATTAGTAAAGGAATTAAGTACTAATGTACTTAATTCCTTTACTAATGGCACTTTCTTGTTTTGGCCACATATCCAATCAATAACGATTTTGGTGTTATATTAATGTACTTAAATCCTCTTTTAATTACACATTCTGTTTGCAAATACAAATATTTGATTTGATTATTGCTTGACTCGCGCGATCATCAACCGAATTTGCTAGCTACTATGCTTTCAAGTCTTTAAGAAGACAAGAGTTAAGAAACATTAAGAACAGAAGGTAAAAATTTAATATTTTTTTAGATCTGACAATATGACTGACATGCAGTGCCTCTACCAAGTCAGTTCCTCAAAGCTCTTGGGGTGGCCATCAAGGTAAACTGCTTGAGTTGGATTTGAATAAAATGAAAGAGATGGTCATTGTAAGTATGATTTCATTTTTTTTAAATTGTACTTTTGCTTGCTGTGATGCTGTTGAGGTTGCAATAATTATTACATTGGTTTAAATATTCAAAAAAGCACATTTTACGATTTGATTTTGGTGCAATTGTAGAGTCTTCTAGGTAGGTACCACTGCAGTGCCAGATATCGTACAGTGAAATAGGAGTGTTATGCACTTTTGTGTTTCGGGATGAGGGCACTGTAGCTAATTAACTTACCGTGTATAATAGACTTAACATCTGCTGTCTCGAATGACGGGCGCAGTGCGGCATTGATGGAGAATAATAAGTCTCCTTCAATGCCACTCTGTCATGGCCAGGGATATCACTTACCATCAGGTGAGCATAAACCGTCCTGTACAACTTACTCCATGGGTCACAAGGACAAAGAAAAAGGCAAAGGCTAGTTTTATATAATAAAATTCATAATTATATTAATGATGCGTGTTTTCCAGCCAATAGAGGAAGGGGCTGCGCAGTACTTCGCAGCGGGGGAGGATCGCTTGTAGCATGCGGGAGTGCCAATGGTATGGTAGCACTGCGCGATATACGAACGCCGAAAACGAGTCAGCACACATTCAGAGCACATTCCGCTTGCCTGTCCGATTTGGATATGCAAGGTGACCTGTTGATCACATGTGGATTCACCCAATCGTAAGTGAACAGGGATTAATTACTTTTATGTCTTGTTTTTAGTAACTAAATACTACTATTATTGCTATGGCCATAAAGCAATAGTTGGGTTATACTTAACCCAATGGACTTCCATCTTTGCAGTGTTTCACATTATAATTTTGGACCAATAATGTTGAATGAGAGTGTTGGTGCTCATTGATGTGAACTGTTGCCCCAGTGCGGATTGGCCATTTGTGGTATACTCGATACTGAGTCGTCTAGGTAGGTAACACCGCAGTGCCAGATACCGTCCCATGAAACAGGAGTGTTATGCACTTTTGTGTTTCGGGATGAGGCACTGTAGCTAGTGAAATTACCGGGTATAAGAGACCTAACATCTGTTGTCTAGAGGACGGGTGCAGTTCGGCATTGATGGATAATAACTGTCTATCAGGTGTTGGTCTCCTTCAATGCCGCTCTGTATGGTTAGGCGTATCACTTACCATCAGGTGAGCGTCCTGTACACTTATGACAAAGAAAACGACTTTGAATCTCTTCGCAGGCGTGCGCAGGTTTCCTCACGATGTTTTCCTTCGCTTTATCACAATTATCAGCTCATTATACGTCTTCACCGGGGGGCACGAGCCTACCAGTAAAGGGTGTATAGGCCTTAGTCGTCCACGCAGGCGCAGTGCGGATTGGACTTTACGCACAACCTTTGATTCTCTTCGCGGGCGTGCGCAGGTTTTCTCACAATTTTTCTTCATTTTAAGAGCGTCGAATAACGTACATATAATTTCGAAAATTCGAAAACACAATGGTACATGGCGGGATTCGATCCCATTGAACCACCGACGCTCCACGACGCTTCGCTATATATTTTTGTTGAATTTTCAGAGCAAGCGGTGCGATGGCGGAACCGTACGTGGTCGTGTGGGACGTGCGTTCGTTACGCGCCCGTACAGACGAGGGCGCGTGGTCGTTACGTACTGCGTCGCCTCCGTTGTTGCTGCATTTCCTACCGGCGTTCTCGGGTAGGGCGGTCGCTTTGGCTGGGGACGGCCATGTGGCCTTGTTGCACGTCAATGCACCACATAACCATGAGCAGTCAGTGTTTCAGGTATGTGCTTAATACAACAGGTATTTTCAAGAAAAAGGTTTTTTCTATCGATGTATACCTTTTAAACATTGTTATTCTGTTTAGTTTGAAGGATAATTTATAAAACTGCTTCCATGTTAGCTGTGTTTGTTGTGGCAGTTTGTTATAAAAGTTCAACTTGTTTGTATTTTTACAATGTAAATTGTCAATGTAAGTGTATGTCTTGTGAAAGAGAAATATCAAGTTTTTAAGACAATTAAAATATGTATCTGCGGTAGCATAGTTTAACGATATATGTGAATGCATTCTTAAATTATGAGTATTCCGTATTCCAGGTTTATAATTATAATAAATGCATATTAAACATTAAAGTGCCGCAAAATGCGGGTTTAGGATATTTTTTGCCACACATGAAATATAGCATGGTCCTAAATTTAGTTAAAAAGTACTAGACACTACCTAAATCAAACTCACCTAGTATGTATGAAGTATGTGACGAAGTTTGTATCAACTACACAGTCACTTGTCGATGCGATTACTGTTTCCATTAAAATTATATACGTATTTGATGTATTACCTAAGTCTATAATTTCCAGGTGGATACGCACAATTCTATGTGCAGCGTGATGGATGTGTCTTCCACCAGTCAGGCCCTCGCGTTCGGGGACCAGTCTGGACACTTACATCTGTTCTCGCCGCAGCACAATCACGAGCCGGTTTTTAATAATTTCTCTAGGTAAGTAACATATATGAAAGACGAAATCTTGAAATAGTTATGGTGTTTTTTTTTATTTCATAGCTATGCAAATGAAGACTGTTCACCTGATGATTATGGTAAGTGATACACCCATGGAAACTCGTAACTCCGATGGAGTAACGCGAGTGCTCTTCGTCGAAAGAGAAATAGAAAAATGGTGTTTAAATTCCATTGCGTGGCTGTGCCAATTGGTCCAAATCACTAAATGGACAATTAATGCAAATTAGCTGATGAAAGTTTGATGAGGTAAGCAGAATAAGTTGTCGGTGATTCCAGGTGTACCAAGACATTGTTCAGGTGGCAAATGCTTATTTGATGTTGAACTTTCGGCTATCAGTCCGAAGTAAGTCTTTGGTGAAGACATTTTTCTAGTTATTAACTGTGAGTTGTAATGATGATTTTTAAGATACAATAGTTTCTCATATTATGTTGAAATTCATTTTCAGAGCAACGGAATTCGCAGATCAGGTAGTAGGTTTACCGAGTGTCAGTCTTAAAAACACCGATTTCCAGTTCTCGTCCGTACCGTTGCCACAGTTGGCGTCAGGGTCAAAATGGTTCAACGAGTTACCTGCCGAATTCTTCAAGAAATGTTTCAGGTTTGTTCATATATTTGAATTAATTTTAGAGATAATGAGTATTTAAATAAATACTAAAAGTGTTGAAAGGTGGTAATTTTTTGCCTATTTCTATAATGACCAAAACGAAGTGATTTTGAAAAAAGAACACATTGAATTTGTGACACGCAAATGTTATATTTATCCAGTAATTTTACTGACTCACCATTTAACTCGGAATCTTTTGACACTAAAAGGTTATTGGCAAGAGAATTCGGACATTGTCGTGACGACTTCTTTAGGTTATCTCAAACATCACTTAGTCTGATGTTCTGCGAGTTATTAAGTCTGTGAACGATAGTAAACCATTTTTAAAGGTCTTTTCCACGTAATAATTTACATAATTATCTTTATGAATCTGTTAAAAACAGATGTTCTTTAAAATAAAGATGTGATAATCTTGCTTTCAGAAAACCCAAACCAATTGACCCTGAAGTGCTAAAAACTATGAAAATGCAAGGTCCTATTGGTTATGCTCCTAACCCTAAAACATTTAGAAGGAATCAGGTTTGTCTTAAAACATGTACATATTTTATAAGCTTTGCCATTCTTTAAACTTTAGATATGTCTAAAGGTAACTTAATTTATAGTGCATTAAATCAAAATAAAACAAATTTTATTCCAGATGCCATATGTTGAAGAAACATTTGAAGACTTACAAGCTGCAAAATCAAGCGAAAGCAAATACAGTCCTCAACCGATTCCTAAATGTTATCAAAGGTATGTAATAAATACATTTATCATATGATAGAAATTAAATTAATTATTTTATTAGAAAGATAGAATTCAATATAAAATTTATCAGATAGAATTTAAAATACTTATATTGTTAAGCATTTGTATTTTTTATTATGGTTCTAGGTTGAATTGCGCTACAATAAACACGGTCCGAACGACATAGAGTTAGAGAATTGTACAAGACTGGATTTCCGGGTTTAGAAGCAGTCCTTCCTAATGCTTATTGTAATTCAATGCTGCAGGTGCGTATTTTATGCAAGATTATTTTGCCCAACAGAGGCTTAAATGTTAAGTTCCTGTTATGGCCTTTTGTAATGATAACGCAACACAAGCCATAATATCAGTATAACGAAGAGGGTTGCCTCGAAAGTGATCAGTCAGACCAGTCACGGTTTCACCTTTCGAAGTATCGGACCGTTACCGAATTGGACCCAATCGTGTCACCTTGGCAGGATAGACTACGATAGATACGGTGAAGATGGCTTAGATACTACTACTGAATGATAAAAAGTCATTTGGGACCCCTTACATCTCCTTATGTTTATATTTAGATTGACAGTCACATTAATTATATCCGTTTCTCCTATTCAAAGAAATGTAACTTATGCTTCAGTGTCGCCATCTATGTATTCAAACATGAAGTAAGTGAATGTCCTGCGTGCGTAATATGTACAAGAGTGAGCTGATTATAGTTTACAAGGAATCGGTATCGAAAGTGACTTTAATTGATCATCGTCCTGAGCTTATAGCATTTTTATTATAATATTACAGGTCCTGTATTATACACCACCTGTGAAGTCGACACTATTGGCTCATACATGTGCTAAAGAATTTTGTCTTAGTTGTGAATTAGGTATGTAAGTTTTTTTTTATTTGTATTACAGAAATAACACTAGTATTTTGCAAGAAAAAGAAATGTTACTTTTCCTTACAAAATATTCTCTTCTTGTCGTCATTTCAGCTGCAAAGATGTCCTAAGGGTTAGGTTGCCTTCGATCTGTTGAATCTTTTGCTAGGCATTTTATCCAATCGGTCGACAAATATCTTAGAATGCTTTTGTCGGTATGTGTATTCCCTACCAGACATTTAAGGGCCCTTCGGCTATTCGATCTTCGAACAAGAAGTCCCGAAGTTAGAATTAATGCTCGAGTTCATTTTGTCTCAACACCCTACTTTACGTTTGTTTTTTTAGTTGACTACGGTGGTCCTGGTTTAATTACCGGATAGCATTCTAATGTCGACTAATAGGGATCGGTTTGGGTGGAAATTGTTGAGGGAGGCCTTCGTTCATCAGTGGTTATATAATACTGTTATGATGATGAGGATCTTTCCAAATTTGTTGATACTTCAGAAAGTAGCACTATAAAATCTTATTGTGAAATCAGACACAACGCCATGTTTTTCTCGTGTTAGGAAAATTTTAGAAATCCCTAGACTTTATAAACCATTAACACTGATAAAATTGTTGATTAATTAAGATTTCGTATAAAAAGAAGTCAAGAAATATTATAATAAAGTTGTAATCTTAATCCTCAGGGTTCCTATTCAGAATGCTGGACACGTCCGGTGGTGCGCCGTGTCAAGCGAATAACTTTTTGCGCGCGTTCAGAACCGTGCCGGAGGCGGCTGCTTTGGGCCTTATACTACCAGACCGGGCACGGACTCTAGGGTCGATCTGATCGCTCTAATACAGGCAAGTGTATGAAGTTTTACAAGTTCTAACAAGGCAGAACCTTCCAACGGCTATTAGACTAGCATTGTTTAAAAATAATAGATAATTTCTTTTACTCTTTGTTAAACATGTCATGGTGTCTGCTCAATGTCCAGTCAAAATACTATACGGTAAAATTGTACGAATAGCCAATACGCCAATGCGTATTGCGTATTTGAACTCTTATCAAGTAGATGTATGTCAAGTCGCATATGATTTCAATGAACAAATAAATTCATTCTCTGTGACCTTAATTTTAATTTCAGATTATCAGGTAAGACTAATGTGCTATGTGATAATAATATGGTGATATATGTATGATGAGTTTGGAAAATCTGTATTTCGAATTAAAAAATAAGGTCTTAAAAATAACCGACTGATGAATTACTGGATATAGTAACTTAATATTATATAACTTAACAGTTAGCAACACTTATGTAATCCCTATAATGGATGTTTCTATAGTGCACTTGTAGACATCCAGCACAATATTACGCAGGTAATAAAACTCACCAAGCACACTCGAGCAATTGGCATACTTTCCACGGCGTGTAATGAAATGAAAGATAATCAAAATAAATTTCAGAGTTGGAATCGATTCATCCTACACCAAATCCACTTCGAAATATTAGAAACGAGAAAAAAAGAGAAAGAATTAGCGATAATGGCGCAAAATAGTAGCCCACCAAAAGGGCGGGTTGGCAACGCTCAAAAGCCGCATACGAGAAGTTTGGCAACGCCGAACATTATGAACGGACAATACAACGAAGAGTATCAGTTCACGGAGTTAGAGTTCCTTGGCCCGACTACAGATTTTGAGCCGGAGGAATTTGGGAGGGAAGTGAGAGAAGATGGGTGGCAGAAAGAACGTAAGTGCATATATTTTAGACCTATATTTATTATTAAAAAAATTATTTAAAATTTAATCTATTACGATTTATATTGGTTTTAGAATATTGTGTAATATGTTTATCTTTAATTTTGTAAAAAGACCAAGTAATATAAAAAAATATTATTTAATGTTTATGCAGCGATGTTTGGGCTTCCACATTTTTTAGGTAGGTATTAATATAACGCAAGTCGTGGCATGTGTCGAAGATATATATATTTTAACGATTACTAATGATTTGATCATTAGTATTGCTATTCCCATATTTTTTTATTGAGCTCAGGTATTTACGAAATGTATACCTATTAGATTACGCAATCTTAAATAGTTACTCATCAACTTCTAAAATATACGTATATTTTTAAGGATTTGTTATCTTTGTTGTAGTCACTGTAGTGTATATTTTAAAAGTGTTTAATGTATTTTGCACTCTTTTCTGTCATGCTTGGTGAATGCATGACATTAGTAGTTGAATTTGATTTAGCACTATGAAATTCGAAGCAAAATTAAGACCAACTCCTAACTAACTTGGTTTCTAGGTCCAGGGGTAGATGCTGAGCCTATCACAAATTGTGAAAATCACGAGCCTCCCCCTGTAAAGAAAAAAGTGGAACGGGAGGATTCCGAGATATCGCACTTGTTCGCCATCGGTCGAAACCAGTTGAACCGGTGTCTCAAGTGCAATAAAGAGGTTATTATGATACATTATTCTTAGAAAGTTGAGTTTTGATTGCTTTTCCTGAAGTTATTCCCATATTAAAACTTTTTATTCATTGTTTTTCTTATGGCCATCTAAGGAACATTTCTAAAACGTATAATGTTAAAATAACATTAAAGAAGGCACACCGTAAGGTTTATATTTTATATTACGCTGTTTTTTAAATAATTACGAATTTAAATTACTTGAAACGGAACGTAAATTAAAACACCAATAACTGTTATATACGTAAAAATTGAACATTAAAACGACAAAATCGGCATTTTTCGAATAAAAATGAAATTTAGGACTGTAAAAGCAGACTGCAGGAAACTACCAAAGTTAATGTTGACATAGTTGTAATTTATTTCTGTCGGAAGTGAGTTTCACAAACCGCAATAAGCCTGATGCGATATATAGATATTTTACGATACTTTATTGAAATATCAAAGCATAATGTCTACTGACAATCTAGAAATGATTGTTTTTCATCACCAAACATGAAAATTAAAGTAGTGAGCAAAAAGAAAAGGTTATATTTTAACTCATCACAGTGTGAGCAGAAACTGCTTGAAAAATGCTGCCTTGAGGATTCCTACATGGAACTGCCCTGTGCAGTCCTCATCCATGGCACTTACACTACACTCTAAAGATGAACCAGGAACAAAATAATAATAATTTCCTTTGTTTAAAAAAACATTATTTTATTTATATCATAATTGTGGAAGTTTGTATCTTTTTGTGACTTTTATATAATAAATCAATATTAAACTTGGTGTATTTTCAATGCTTACAAGAATATTAATATTTTTATTATTGCTGATTCAGGTGACAAAGGCATTATTCTGTTTTAGCATTCATAAATATGGGGTATGAGCATCTCTATTCACAAAGTTTATAAACTTTTTAACATGATTCCTTATATTTACAATAAAAAGTTATAGACAACTATGTTATTGTGCTTATGCTAGCCGTGTGGTGACGGCAGACTAGAATACGATTGTCACCACCCCTACTCTTCCTAGGGTGTCGTAGAAGGCGACAGAGGGAATATTTCCCACCAAGTGATGGGCAGCAGCATCACTTAGGTACTGGCGTATCTCTGCGCTCACCAACCCGCCTGCCAAGCGTGGTGAGTATGGCATTTACCCCAATGGAAGACGCAGGTAAGAATTGGCCCCTAGTCCCCGGCGGCCCCGCTATTCCGGGCTCCCCCCGCTATTCCGGTAGCGGCCACGGTTACGGCGCGGCAAGGGGTGCTAAGAATCTCCGGCAGAGATCCGGCTACCTAAAGAAACAACAACGGCATTTAAAACTGGCAATATATAACACGCGCACACTGAGGACTGACGAAAAGCTATTAGAGCTAGAAACGGAGTTAGGCAGGTTGCATTGGGACATAATAGGTTTGTGTGAAGTCCGAAGAGAGGGGGAGGATACCACAATACTGCAATCCGGCAACCTGTTTTACTACCGTGAGGGCGACCAGATGTCCCAGGGTGGTGTCGGGTTTCTCGTCCATAAGTCTCTCATCAACAACATCGTGAAGATCGAAAGTGTGTCAGCTAGGGTAGCGTACCTTGTACTAAGAATCACCAAGCGCTATGCGCTGAAGGTGGTACAGGTTTACGCACCGACTTCATCGCACTCCGACGATGAAGTGGAGGCTATGTATGATGATATCAGCAGAGCAATGCATACCTCCAAGACACACTTTACGGTCGTTATGGGAGACTTCAACGCAAGGCTGGGCATTCGAAGTGGTTGTGAGTTGAAAGTGGGGCAATATGGATTTGGACACCGGAACCCCAGGGGACAGCGGCTGGCCGATTTCATGGAAAAAGAGGGACTCTTTATGATGAACTCTTTTTTCAAGAAGCCGCCGCAGAGGAAGTGGACTTGGTTGAGTCCCGATGGTTCCACACGAAATGAGATTGACTTCATCATGACCACCAGAAGACATATATTTAAACGTCTCTGTGATCGCCAGGGTGAAAACCGGTAGCGATCACCGTATGGTAAGAGGCACGTTAAATATTAATGTTCAACTGGAGAGGTCTCGCCTGATGAAGTCTACGCTCCGACCTAACGTGCTTCAAATCAATAACCCCGAGAGCTTTCAACTCGAACTGCAGAATCGCTTTGAATGCCTAGAGAGCTGCGTAACAGTGGACGATATAAATAGCGGGCTAGTGGAAACTCTGCAAACAGTTGGGTCTAAGTTTTGCAAGGGACAACGCAAATTAAGACCCAATAAACTATCTCAACAGACTCTCGATCTCATGGCGACAAGACGACAGATGAAACTGCAGTCTTCAGACGATGCGTCACAATACCGGCAGCTCAATAGACGTATATCCAGTTCCTTGCGACGCGATGTTCGTCACTTTAATACAAAGTGTATTAAAGAGGCGATCGAACGGAACAGGGTTCCAAGGTGTTTGCAAGGAACATGTCTGTTGGGCAAAGCCAGCTGACTAGTCTGAAGACCAACAGTGGAAATGTAGTCTCATCTAAACCAGAGATTTTGAGGGAGATTGAGAAGTTTTACAGCGAGTTATATACCGCTACACAGATTCCCGCTTCAAGCTTAGCCGAAGACCCGAGAGCTAAGTTAACCCGACATTTATCTGAGGATATCCCGGAAGTCACTTGAGCGAGATTAGGATGGCTCTGAAACAACTTAAGCGAAATAAGGCCCCCGGAGAAGACGGAATTACCGCAGAACTTTTGAAAGCAGGTGGCACGCCAGTGCTTAAGACCCTTCAGAAGCTCTTTAATTCCGTGATCCGTGAGGGTGCGACGCCAGAGGCGTGGAGCAATGGCGTGGTGGTGCTTTTCTTCAAAAAAGGCGACAAAACCTTGCTGAAGAATTATAGACCCATCACGCTATTGAGCCACATTTACAAGTTGTTCTCCAGAGTCATCACGAACCGTCTCGCGCGTAGGTTTGATGATTTCCAGCCCCCGAACAAGCCGGGTTCCGCAAAGGCTTCAGCACCATAGACCACATACATACGCTGCGGCAGGTTATACAGAAGACTAGAGAGTATAACCGGCCATTATGCTTGGCGTTTGTGGACTATGAGAAAGCCTTTGATTCGATCGAGACTTGGGCTGTGCTTCAGGCCCTCCAACGGTGCCATATTGACTTTCGCTATATCGAAGTATTGAGATGTCTGTACGAGAGCGCTACTATGTCAGTCCGTGTACATGAAGAGCTTACACAACCTATCCAATTGCACCGAGGAGTGAGACAGGGAGACGTTATATCTCCGAAACTGTTCACAGTTGCGTTGGAAGATATGTTTAAGCTGCTCGATTGGAAAGGACTTGGCATCAACGTGAATGGCGAGTACATCACTCATCTTCGATTTGCCGATGATATAGTAGTCATGGCAGAATCCATGGAGGATTTAAGCACTATGCTCGAAACCCTAGACGGAGCTTCTCAACAGGTGGGTCTTAAAATGAACATGGACAAGACGAAAGTCATGTCTAATGCCCATGTCGTACCTATACCGATATCAGTTGGAAGTTCTGTCCTCGAAGTTGTTGACGAATATGTGTACCTGGGACAGGTAGTCCAAATGGGTAGGTCCAACTTCGAGAAGGAGGTTTCTCGTCGAATCCAATTAGGATGGGCAGCGTTCGGGAAGTTAAGGCAGATCTTTTCGTCCAAAATACCTCAGTGTCTCAAGACGAAGGTCTTTGACCAGTGTGTGTTGCCAGTTATGACATACGGAAGCGAAACGTGGTCGCTCACTAAGGGCCTCTTGAATAGACTCAAGGTTGCTCAGCGTGCTATGGAGAGGGCTATGTTAGGTGTCTCCCTACGCGATAAAATCCGAAACGATGATATCCGTAGGAGAACTAGGGTGACCGACATAGCCCAGAGGATTAGCAAGTTGAAGTGGCAGTGGGCAGGGCACATAGTGCGTAGAACCGATGGCCGATGGGGCGGAAAGGTTCTCGAGTGGCGTCCACGTAACGGAAAGCGAAGCGTAGGCCGACCCCCAACCAGATGGACGGATGATCTGGTTAAGGTGGCGGGTAGCAGATGGATGTCAACTGCAAGGGATCGGTCCGCGTGGAAATCATTAGGGGAGGCCTTCGTTCAGCAGTGGACATAATTGGGCTGTAATGATGAATGATGATGATGATGTTATTGTATTTGTATTAGGTTGGTAAATATGTTACAAATTCACAAGTAAATAATACAAAATATACATAAAACCACCCAGTGGCCAATCAGGTACGAACCTCAGCATATGCTGCAGTAGTATAAAGCACTTATGAACGTTAAAATATGACTGTGAATGAAATGTTTGCAGGAAGAGAGGGAGTCGGTGGTGTTGGCTTGCGCGCTACAGTACCCCAGTGCGGCGGCCCGTGAAGGTGGCGGTTTTGCGGAGCTGGTCAGGGCTTCGCTGGCGGCCCGTAGGAGTACTCCCGCGTGGTGTGAACACTGTGGTCGGTTCACGCCTACGACGCAACGAGGCAGGATACTTAGGTACTGTGGATTTTAGTGGAATGTATTCGACTACCGTAGTGTTGTATTAAAATGTGGGGATTTAGTTTGGGGAAGAAAGGGGAGAGGTCATGGCATTTCCTTTTATTATTTATAATGTAAAAAATATAATGACTTAAAACTTGGGAATGAATTTAGGGGGGGGGGGGGGTAGGTAGTGTCATGGCATTTCCTTTTGTTTATAAACTCTGTATTACTCATGGTGATGATATCATAAATATATTCACGTTTTAATTGTATTAAGTTTGTCTCGGCATACCTAATACAATTTAATTTTGTATGGTTTTAAGTTTGCGCAGTGGGGTTGAAAACATTTGGGACAGAGACACGGTTTACGCAATTATACAGTACGAATTCTGAATTTGTTGTGAATATAAATTATACAGTTTGAAATTATCTAGCATGACTTATGAATTTTTGTTACAGATTGCCACCGATATTAGCCATCAATTGTGGGGGACCACACGAGAAGTCGTATTGGGTGAAAGGGTCCCACAAAGAAGTGGTAACTATTAATCGAACTTTCATAGTACATTGATAATATGTGTCCTCAACGATACATAAATATAAACAGGGTTCGCGTTCTGTATTCATTTCGTTGAATTCTAATTTAAATTATGAAAATGTATTATATAATTATTTATTATCAAATAAGGCAATAATATTTCCAAACTTATATTAACAAACTGATGACAAAGCGAATTTGTAAAGATTAATTATTAATTTTTAAAATGTAGTAAATTTTTTAGCCGGAAATAGCGAAAAGAGGAGGTAGCAGTAAACCTTGTCGATACGGTTTACATTGCGCCCGGCCCGGATGCAGATTCAAGCATCCCGACAGGTAATAAATGGAGTAGATGTACTTTCGAGAAATTGGGTCTTACAAATTGCTGTGCAAACTTACAAAGTAATAAATGTGAAACTGTCATATCACTTACTCATTTCATCATACCATACTTAAAAAGCTGTCTAGTAAACTACATTGAAGCCAAAAACATTTTAAACTTGGTATAAAGGAATTATAATTGTTATTCAATTAACATTTTTATAAAATCAATTAAGTGTGAGCTACAAAAATAAAAATAGTATCTTTGTACGCTTAACAATCAAATTCGATGTAACAAACACATTGGATTATAGCAAAATGTCTATCCAAATAAGTGAATGGAGAGAGAAGTGGTCAAACACTGATATATTTTAATTTCTAACTTTCTAGACTTTCAACTATTCCGTAACATTAAAATTGAATGTATTTTATTTCAAAGTGTTAATTGGCGATGCTATATGTAAAAATATAAAATATTTCAAACTTTGATAGGCTAGGAATAGATAATAATCTATTGTTTATATAAACGAATGTGTTGAGTAATTCGATAATCCCAAGCGATATTATGTTACGGACCGTATACGGATGCAGAAGTTTGCGACCTCCACGTACCTTACATATTTTTCGTCTTATGATAATTATGCTGACCGTCTTGCATACAGATTTGACATTTATTGCATGTTGTTAAAGTTTTTCACAGTATGTGAATTGTTTGTATATTCCTTATGAGAAATAAAATAAAGGTCTTACCTTTTTATATATACAAATGCTGATAAGGTGATTTTCTACGATCAGGCCAGCGTCTCAAGCGTCCTCGTCCAAAAGTCCGGGACAAGAGCCTCACTGCATCCTTCCGCACCAACTCCTCATACGGTTGCAGTCGGACGGCGATGTTCTTATAAATGATAAGGTAATCTATTTATAATTATTAACTATAGCATTTATGACCACTTAACGTGACCTAGCTGGAATTCTCATTTGTTCAACGAAACATGACGACATTAGAAAAATAGGATATTTAATTGTACTGAAGAAAATAACTATATTATTTTCTTACTCAATGATGAAATAAATAAAATTGGCATTTTTATTCTCTGTTTATTCCGGGTAATCTCAGACACGATTTTACCGATGTGGACCGCACTTTTTGGCACGTAGCTGATATAATAAGGAAAACCATAGGCTACTTTTATTTTAGAAAAATAAAGCAATGTTTTACCGCGCGTCGCGTGATCTGCGCGCTTTTAGGTTATGTTTTACTGCGGGAGAATATAATCTGTAGTAAGTCATGTGATTGTAATATTTGTTTATTATTATTTCGAAGACTGATCAGTCCCCCTCCGAGCCTCACACGCCCAACAACAGGCCTGATAAGCACAAAAAGAAGATTGTATGCACGCAATCGGAAGAGGAGTACACACTTTCAGCTGCCGTTGTATGTGTAGAAGATAATCCTAAGAATCTAGTCGCATACGTGCAGACCAGTAGAGAGGATCCACAGTGGCATCTGTTCAATGATTTAAGGTAACGCTAATGATAAGAGACAGCTTCATCTGGGGGCCGTGGGCTTGAGTTCCAAGGGAGCACACCCCTGTAAGAAAATTCACGTGTGTTTTTTCTCTTTATATGAATGTTGTTGTCAGAATCATAATGGTTATCTGACGAGAAAGATTTCTGAACTTTGAATTGCATGTTATGGTGGTCCGTTTGCCAGAGTCCGTTCGTCAATTTTGGAATTTGACACCAGGGGTAGTTTGATTGTTTTATCAATTTGACTAGGTCTACAGGACAAGGAGAAAAGGAGTACCAAGACAACTTGCGATTAAATAGCACCGGCTAGGATTTGAATCGGCCCCTTAACCGTTTCCCGGGTTGTGGCAGGTATATTTCCACCATGATTTAAACCTTATTCACTAACAAATGAGTTCAAAACCAATGAATTAAAAAATACACTATGTCAGTCAACGGTAACAGTATGGACTCGGTTCCATACTGGAACTTATCTGACTGCAAGTACTGGATATCGGGATAAATTCAAAGATTATATTCTTAGCAACAGCCCTTCGATGTCATCATGGTAAAAATATTGTCTGTTGTAAGGTTTACGAAGGTATGTTACCTATTTTTTTTGGTTTATTTTTAACATTTTATAATTGTGATTGTAACAGTAAGATAAATTTAAAAAAATATATTTTCATTTGAGAATCGATATCGAAGATATGTCCTATACGTATAAGATAACGGATATCTGGAATATAAAAATCAAACGAAACGAAAAATTATTTTTGTAGATTTTATTACAGATTATCCTTGTAGAGTTTTTGAACATTATTTTCTTTGGACATCCGTTATTTTCGGTAAGTTTACAAATCTACTGAAGTCGCCATTATAAAACATATCTGTCCGTCAGTCCTTAAGTCTTAAGAAACATGCAAGCTCGACCGGGAAACCTAATATAATACATGGTTGTTTACAGCATAATCCCGGTGAGTTTAGAGGAGGTGATCCACTTCGGCTCGTGGTGGAAGACGCCGTGCGTGCTGTTCTATTCGACCGTAACGAGGCCGGCCGCAAGGGAACTGGCGCGATCGTAGCCGACGTGCCAGTATGGGCCCTACGGCGAATCGTGAGTATCCTTCAACTATCGTAGACTACTTCTGAACATAGCTCACTCCCATTTTGTGCCTGAACTTATCTTCCAACCTTTAGAAAGTCATCGACCTATCTGGCCTCAGGGCTTACTTCGCTTCTTTTGTCAAGACGCAGTCTTAAATTTTTATAGAGCATAATAGAACTGTTTATTTAATTGGATATTCAAGAAAAAAATAATCCTATAGTTGCCTCAACTCAGCTTGATACCGCTGACAGCTGTCATAAAGACTTGCTTAGTGACGGAAAGTAAAAACACGATTATCCAAAAACCGAGTAATTGATCGATTTGAATCGATAAAAAAATATTTTATTTGAAAATCAACATTACGTAATAAGCAGGAATGATTGAAAATGTACTTGGTATTATAAATATTATCTTATCTGTAATAATATCGATGATTTGCAACAATGACCTTGTGGTTTCGTGAATTTTATTAAAAAAATATCAATGTAAATTAAACTTTAATTGTTTAATAATTTACTACGTACTTTTAATTACATTCTCCATCACTATTATATTTACATAAGTGAGATAACTTTCTTAATCAAAAAATGTTGCCAAAATAACAAAGTAAAATTAAATTTAAATATTTTTGCCACAAAATTTTATCTCTCTTGCGCCGTAAAATAAAACTATAATAATTTATTACTTAAAAATGATTCAAATAAATTATGAAATAATAAATTAATAGTCAAAAAGTCTTTATTTTTTGTAATGTGATGATTTGTGCACGAACAATCAATTGAATAATGGATAAACCAATTTAATTTAAAATTTTCGTTTAACCCCAACACTAGCACTTTAATCATGTGACCTAACCTTGTGTATGCGTAATTTAACAAGTTTAAATTTTATCGTTACAAATGAATGCACTGTTTTAGTAGGTTTTTTGGTAGTTTTCTTTCAACTTAATTTTCTTATCAGTATTAAAACGTATTTTTTTATCACTATTCAATAATTTTTTCATAAATCTCAATTTTCTTCGTGTTTCAAAATATATGCATTGTTAGGACGCACGTTCAAAGTTATACCTGGTTATACCTTAGATTTTGGTGACCGCTGTCAGCGGTATCATGCTAAGTTGAGGCAACTATAATTCTGGCCCCAATTTATGTCACATAGCTTTATAAAATTGTTGTTTTACACCAAAAAGAGAGTTTTTACTTAAGTTTCTATGATATTTATTATTATTAATATTTTTACTGCCATCAAACTCACTCCTAATAAATATTGTTTGTAGTTTGTCTGTCATCTGTGATTACGGTGACAGTTAACGTGTATATTTTTTATATTTAAAACTGGGAGTTTTGTTCATATTTTGTGTTTCATTCCAGAGCCCGGGGCCCATACGACATGAGTGCGATGTTCTACCAGCTGGCGCATGACACTCCGTATTACGTTCAATGAACGCACTAGCTCAAGTGATTCCAAGTAAAGTGAACTGAACAAAATGCATATTTTAACAATGTGATAGGTAGATAAGCTAGAACTCATAGTTTTAAGAGAGCGCGAACCGTGCGTACGCAAATTGCACTCCGTGGTTTAAACGAGTATTTCTATTTGAAGTTATGCGGTGTACATTTTTATAACAGTTTTTAATATAATAAGTACACGGAGCAAATATACCAGTGAGCTACCAAAGTCCAATTGTCATCCGACGTAAAATTCAATTGCTTGTATCGCTGCAAGCGAGTGTTGTTTTACATAAATTATGATAGGTTACCCTTTGACTGCCATGAAACCAGACAAGATGAAATTTCTATTGTTTGTCGCTCAACAGTTGACTCCCATGGCGTCTAACATGTTAAGTTAAGGTGCTGCGCAGTCGCCACACTTTTCTATGATCAACACAAGGCGCACAAAAAGTCAGAATGGCGCGATAAAAGTCGGTCGTGTGCGTTAATGCATATATTTGCAAAGGTCCTATGTTCACAAAATAAAATGTACGTCACGGATAGTCTGTCGTCTGCGATGCCCATAAAGAGAAGCACTTGATTTTGTTATTGCCTTTATGACCTGACGTACTTAAAACAATGGGCGTATTCTCATTTAGAAGACCGCCACATTTATACGGACTTATGGGCCTGCAAATGTTAATTAATGGTGGTGTTACTGAACAAGAAGTGAGCAACGCGTTCGCTTCTTAAAAAATGACTCACTTTATTAGCGACAACTCAAATTTCAGTTACCGTGATTTAGGCAAGAAAAATTCAAGTGACACTGTTTGTATGCACGAGGCGATAATTCTAGAAGTTTCCGCGTAACCGTTTACCATTTTAGTAACTCGTATCACAGAGTGCAAATGGCGGCGTACGCGATATTCTCATAATAAATACGTTGGTGATTGTGCGAGCACTTGTACGTCCATATTTGTGATGAATGTCGAGAGTGTACTTATTGGCTATAAATTATTGTAACGAAACAAAATAGACGCGATTTGAGATGGATTTATTGTTTTTAATTATTAACTGGCTGGCGAAAGGGGTTTTGGTTGCTGACTGTTTTCTAACTTTACAAGGCCTTGACGAAACAAGGCACTCAAAAAATTAGAGAAAATATATTTTTAAAGGCATAATTAAATTTATTGAAGAAATATTGCGAGCGATATTTATTTTGTGCAAAATATTAATGGAAATATTGAATAGTCAACTGCTAGTCCTAATCAAACAACGAAACAAATTCATCCAAACTGTAACTGTATTCAATCAGTCATGTACTTGCAAGTTCATTTTAAGCCAGATTAGATCCAGCGCATTTAACTTTGCGGATGATAAAATACAGATTATATGAACTTGAATTTATCACCACAAAAATTTAAAAGCTCTCGTACATGTTTTTAGGCAGCTATTTTATGAGATCGAATATTTACATTGCAACTAATAGGTAAATTCGTACTTTTGTTAGTATAATATATTTCAAGGAAGTTAAAAAATAATAATGATGCCTCGTCTCTAAATTCAAAGTGCCTGTCTTATTTTGCAATGATATATATCGCTAAAACCACATTCGCCAACCACTACAGATTATCTATGGCCACATGTTTCCTATCTTCTAACAGTTGACCATAGATCGACTTCACAAATAATATTTGACATCAATTTACGGTGTTTCGATAAGTCTTTATTTATTTACACATTCTATATTAATGTGTTAGTAAAATTGTCTTATTTCTCTTATACCTTTAAATAATTTGAATTCACGAGACAACATATATTCATATTTCTAGTTTTCAAATGGGTAGTTTGACATCGATTATGCGCATTGCTAGACTAAAACGTTGCACAAGGTATTCTTTAATAAAAATACCTTAACCGTTATGTTAGTCATCTTGCACTTACTATCCTGAATTCAGTACATATTTATAAGGAAGCTTGTTTTGAAGTAGGATAATGATAGTTAATTGTGAAGGTGCTAGTTATTTGTACAACCTACCTCACACGTACGAGAATGTTCTTCCACAGACATTATAGGTTAGAGTCAAAATGGTGGTGTAACCTACAAAATTGTGACACGGGTGGAGTGGCGGGTGGAGTTAATTTTTTAAATATTTAATATATGATTCTCTCTCTCGTCTGCGACCTATCGCAGTCCACTATTGGACAAAGTTTTCCCCCATTTTATGTCAGATATCTTGGCTCTCCGCTCTCCTTGTCCAGCCTCCATTGGCAATCTTTCGCAATTCGCCGTTTCATAGCGGAGGACGTCTTACGGTACGCTTGCCAAGACGCCGTCTCCACTTCAGATCTCTTCTGCTCAAATGGCCATCGGCTCTGCGATATACGTGACCGGTTCAATGTCACTTTAACTATGAATACGCAACAATGATAATTAACTAAGCTTTTTCATATATGCAATGATGCCTGTGCATCTAGAAAAAAATTGCCAACATTTTAAATGATTCCCACTTCAACAGGCGACCTGTTGACAGCACTCAATTTGACAAAACATAAATTATTTATTGTTTTTGCGATTAGTGTCACTCACTTTGCATATCCTCATAATCTCTGTGCACGCCACTGATTACAATATATACCGTACAATTGAATTCGTTAGGGATTACCTGCCATTTTGACTCACAATGACACGGGCCTATATGGCCTTATTACTCTCAAATTAGATAGGCAGAAGTTGAACGCTGTTTATAAAACGAATAATATTCTTCAATGTTAATACGGGACGATCTATGGCCGGCTGTACTCTTGAGCTATTTTAAATTTATTGCTGCCATTTTTATTTTAAAGATGGCATCTTATAAAGCTACCTAATGCGTTGATCCGCGGCTTCATGTCCGTTGTTGCTATGTTTAACAATGTCAAAGATATGCAATGAATTTTTAAACCATAGTATATTACCTTGAGCATGAAAATTTGGCTGTTATTTTGGGTCAAATATTCGCTGGGATTTGCCAGCGATAAACGTTGTGTAACATTTATTTTTAAAATACTATATTACTATTGATTAGGACCTCAATGAATCAGGGGTTTTGTAATCTGACAACACTAGGTAGTAATAGAATCGTGATGAGTCTTGCTTACGATTGCTTATTTTTGGTGTGCTTTTTCAAACGTCTGTCATAACAACAAAAGCAACCAATCTGAATCAAGAGGAACCACCATCCATTGACATTAACTATTGCCACCTACCGGAATTTCACATGTTAAATTTCTTTGTAACTCTCCATCCACAAATTGTATTTCTACTATTACAATTATTGCATCTACTTCTGTGCTAATGGATCTCGATGAATGTTACTGTCCAAATTGATGTTAATGTCAGCCCTAAACTAGCACGGCTTTGTCATTGTTCAACGTTGACATCAAATGACGTTAAAATATTTATTCAATTGAGAACAGACTTATCAAAGTGACAGTGGAAGTAAATATACATAATTTGTATATTTTGACATTGTTGAACTATAAACGCTTTCACTTATTAAAGATCTGTGAAAACTTTACACGGTTAGTTTTTATTACAACAGGTTTTATTATACAATGTGCGCAAATTAATTGTGTACTTCGTATCCATAGTATTACATGTTTTATTCTAAAAACAGTACAAAGGTGCAGAAAATTTTTATTTACTAAACACCCTGTTACTGGGTATTATTTTAATGGAATTTTAAAAATATTCTTATGATAAAAACATAAATTGAAAGCTAGTACAAAATACAATACATTTGTGAATATTTTACTATGGATATGGAGTTGGGATCGTGTCACCTGGTAACATGAGCTTTTGAGATTAATCACAGATAAACCTTAAATATATTTTTCATTTAATTTGCCCATGACCGCTGGAAAGTTTTAAACGTCATAGACAAATAAATGATTTAAAAAATAACTTGTGACCGCATTCCTTACGGTCAAAGCATTAAAGAGAGATTTTATCTTTTCGTGTCGTGAAAATTTTTGATATTTATTTTAAAATAATATTGTTTTTATATAAATACTATCTTGCTTACGATAGTTAGGATTGGAGTAAAAAATTATGCATAATAATATTGTAAACTTGTGGTTAATTAATAGAGCAATGTTACCGTATAGGTTGTGATATTTTTTATTTAAAGTACATCTTTTGTTCAACATCACAATCAGTATTTTTGATTCTCATGTTAAATTATTACGCTCGATCCTACGCTTTAATGGTGGCTGGTTTTAAAAAAAATAAAAATTAAAACAAATTAAAAATATGATTTTATTATTTCACAAAACTTCAAACGTAAACTTAACATATTGTATTTTCACTTAAAACAAACATAAAAACATTATGCCAATTGTGTAAAATAAAGAAAAGATTTTTCAATAACTAATGACCTTGCAAACTGTTAGAATAAGAATCTATAAACAATAAGAGGCTTTATAGCAATAATAAGTATCATGAATTCCAACTCGATTAGCTGAAACCTTAAATTCATCATAATAAGTAAATTAATGTTATACCTATACGTAACACAAACCGGTATTCCTAAAAAATATATATATTTCTTATTACAATTTAATAAGATCAGAAATATAATGCATTCTATTCTGTGGGTACGGAATTATATTCTTATTTTAAATTGTTACTTTCTTAAAAATATCTTTGTAAACGCAACAAGGGAACTTATTCCTTACTATAGCTTTGAAAATTCCTCATTTCAGTTTTATGATGTTCGTCGAGCACGGAAGTTCTCTCTTGTCTATGGGCGGCAACTTTCTTGATATGTTCATAGACTGACGGGTAACATGCTATTGAGCTGTTAAAGTCTTCCCGGTCTAGCCTAAACAGTTCGCAGTTGGTCACCGCAACCACCGATGTGGTACGGAAGCGGTGTTTCATCACCAGAGCTATCTCGCCGAAGAAATCACCGTCTTCTAGGTGACAAACCTCTTTGCCCGACTCTGAGTATATTGCCACGGTGCCTTTGTCGATGAAGTACAGGCTGTCACCTTAAAACAGAAATAATACTCATTTGGTGTAATTGATGAGTAGTCGACTACTACAATGTCATTAACTTATGTCAATCTTATGAACACTATAAACTTGTCTAATAAATAATATTAATTTAGTAGATAACTATTAATACTCTGTCAACTACTACTGATAGTCATAGTTTGCTGCTTCTAATAACAGTAAGCATAAAGGTGTTTTGACCTAACATTCCTGTCATTACCTAAATAATGACATCATAATCCGTAATCCTTTTGCTGTTCAGAAATCCTGCATTCATATGGGGTAAAATCCAATCGTATTAAACTAATAATATAGTTTGAACTTCATTCAAATGTAAAGATTATTAGTTTGAATTAGCTTTAAATGTAGATTTTAAACTCTTCCGTATTAATATACCAATCAGCAACATACCAACAGTGTTGATCTTGTAAATAATATCGCCTGCGATGAATATGACCAGTTTCAACTTAAATCCGATCTGAAGCAACAGAGTACGAGGTAGCTGCTTCAAGAACTCTAGTTCCCTCACTAGTTGTCTGCCAGTGTGCATGATAATGTCCTCGCGGAGCTGACCAGAAACGCACGATAAGATTGGTGCTTCCTAAAATAAAGCTTTTATTAACCAAGAGAAGCAAAATACACGCGTCTTTGGCATGTATGTTTTTTTCTTTTACTGCCGTATTCTTCAAGAACTAGTTCCCTCACTAGCTGTCTGCCAATGTGCATATAATGTCCTCGCAGAGCTGACCATATACGCACGATAATATTGGTGCTTCCTAACATAAATTTTCATTAAACAAGATAACAAAAATACACGGGTCTTCGGCATGTAAGTTTTTTCTTTTACTACCGCAATCTTCAAGAACTCTAGTTTCCTTACTAGCTGTATGCCATGTGCATCATAATGACCTTGCGGTGTTAACTAGACACGTATGATAAAATTGGCGCTTCCTAAATAAAGCCATAAGCTAATAGTGTTTTGTTACAAAAGAGAGAATCACGCGCCTGTATGTATATGATATTTAAACTTGTTATTTAGTGCGTATGGATAGATCCTACCTACATAGATACTGGATCGGGTACATACAGTATTGGGTTGGATTTTACAATGTATTCCTCTCTTACGTAACTCAAATACATTGAAATTGTATAACGTGATAAATTTAATTGTTTAAATATTTAACGGAGTTTGTTAACACTAATAGCGCTAAAATTCGGACGCTAATAAATTGTCCGTTAGTCAAATAAATGCGGCGGCAACTAATGTTTTAATCGTTTGAATTGGCCATTGCTGATTTTTTTTTATGTTATTAGTGTACAGGACGATCTGGACGCTCACCTGATGGTAAGTGATACGCCAGACCATGACAGAGCGGCATTAAAGGAGACCAACAACTGATAGACAGTTATTATCCTCCATCAATGCCGCACTGCGCCCGTCACCCTAGACAACAGATGTTAGGTCTCTTATACTCGGTAATTTCACTAGCTACAGTGCCCTCATCCCGAAACACAAAAGTGCATAACACTCCTGTTTCACGGGATGATATCAGGCACTGCGGTGGTACCTACCTAGACGACTCAGTATCGAGTCTACCACATAGTAAGACCTACTAGTGGATAAGGTCTCCCCTAATAAATTTCATTACCTTCAAGACTACAAATTGCCAAGCTCCGTTGCAGACCAGACAAGCAAGATACTTGTCTGGTCCCCAATCCTATTTGGCAGAATCCATCATATTCTGATATATTTAGGGCAACTTATTAAAAGATGTATTCTAGTTACCAATACAACCCGGCCCCGTGGCGGTTATAATGGTAGGGAAATAATATTTGCTTACAACGAAGAAACAGCGTTGGTATCGAATTGCGTAGAACTTCAGTATCTTCTTTTTAATTCTGGGCGGTAATTTTCGCTGGTTCATGTACATCTCGACTTGTCTCGTCATAGTGAAGTATTTGGCTGCAGCTGACTCTTGCCCAAACGTGGCTATTGTGTATTTCAACCCGCAGTGGTATATAAGAATCTGAGGAGACATACAATGTATGTAATTTATGTACAAATATATAAGTGTATTATTTTTGTTATTATTTTTGTATAATATTTAAACCTGTAGAATATTTGTTAATATTGCATTTGATATTGTAGTTAGGATTAATTGATACTAGTAATGCCATCTAACGGCGATTCGAGGTAAGCTCACGGCCAGTAGGAAGCGATGAGACCCAAGGTTAGCACAGATAAAATAAATACTAAAGTATTAGGTTATAATTACATAGGTACCTTCGCTAAGCCAGGATAAAACGTAGAAACCTTCTAAACATCCATCCTTGTAGTTAATGTTAAGTTAGAATTATTTCTCAGCATACTGACTGTAACAGATTATTTTTTACCAACATGATGACTTACCTAGTATTAAAAAAAACTAAACTTACTACTGAAGGCTATCGGAGAGCCTGTCATAAAGACATACTCTCAGGCATTGCTTGTGGAGAATGAAATGACACGACACTCTTAGAACCGTTTCTTACCAAAACTTAACAGCTACAATATGGTATTAAGGTATCTACTAAGTGGTAACTCCAACGGCAAGAATAGGGATGATGACAATTTTTTTTCTGTTATTATATCGATGGACCGCATAATAATAGAAACATTGGTAAAAAAAATTACTCCGTTAACATTAACACTCACAGAGATTTTCCAATTCTAAAAACACATTAATGAACTTTCCCAAAAATGCTTCATACAAATAGCTACCTAGTTATGACGTCACGCATCAGTAATTAGTACGCATAGTTTGTGAATTTTGTACTACAACTATATTAAATGTTGCGTTTACTAAAACGGTATCATAGCAAAAGTTGCTTTAAATTGTATGTTATCCTTTTGTTAACAATTTTTTGACAATTAATGTACTTTAAAAATGGACTTGCCCATCTAACTTTGAAGACTAATTAAATTCATAAAACATGAGTTTTCAAGCTGAGAGTAAGCACATCGTTATATTTAACCCAGATTTGTAATAATATATAATAGTTCTTACGATTTCAGGACCCAGTCATTATGCCTATTCCAACAAGGCGATTTTACTATATATATATTATATTATACTATATGTGGTACTTTTTATTTTTTGACATTCACACTACCAGATGTCTGTCTACATGTCCGAAGACACAATACGCAAAGCTGTCTCTTGTACTCGGATCAGATTCTTAAAATATCAACGAAAGTAGTTTTCCAAGGGTCTCCTTATGTGAGAAGTTCAGGCTGTTTGCAATGCCTGATTGCCGGACAAAGTAAGCAGCGGGAAGTGGTTACATGAACGTAATTTTTTAACTGATGGCATAGGTACTGAGTCAAAGTTTCACATAATTTTGGCCACTGTATTTCAATTAACACATCTTTCTGGAGTCACATTCGAAAATACAACTGACACGTCTCAAGTGACGCAATTTTTTGCGCCAACGACAACATTCGAGGTCATGTAGACCTGTGCAATGCAGTTTTGTAATATCATATATTGTTTAACAAAGAACACTTCGTGCTTTAATATACTTTTATTGAACTAAAAGATACTCACTGGCTCTCTCCATTGAATAAAAAAATCTTCCTGTCGTAGATGCATTCCATAATTTTCCCATTGTGAGCCAGGAACACTGCCTTGGGTTAGCTGGCTTGTACGATCCTTCAGTGATATACTCCGATGCAAATTGGAAATAAATATTCCACATTATATAAGAAAAGACATACAACGAGTTATTTATGCATGTTCTAAGTTGTACCTAAATGAAAGTAATCAATATTGGCTTTTGATGATCATTATTATATTAAATTTAGTAAGATATCGTACGAATGCAGAAAACTAGTTACTACTTAAAAAATTTACTAACACGTCCATTTTACACACAACACATACTCGCACGCAACACATACTGTGTATGTGTGCATTTTCTGTTTATAATGTGATTACGACAACTTTTCTGTTACTATTTATTTTTAAAAATTGAGAAATTTTATTACAAAACGTCTTCGATCATAGAAACTATGATCTGTATAGGGAAAAGTACCAGTAGAAATGTTTGCTTCATGAAACAAATTATAAATACTCGTAGTCACTTACCTTACACCGAAAAGCTTCCATAATGTTCGACAAGTATAAAACAGAATAGGCAGTCGGAATATCCGCATGGCTAGCAGAACTAGATGGGGTGTTATACTTTCGATTTTTAGCAGTACTGGCAGAATGACATCGCGGATAGTAAGTCTACGATAAGCCAAGTTCTGGTATACTTGCAAAACCTTTAAAAGTTATTTGGTAAGTTCCTAACGGACTATTCTATTACAACTACTACTACCCTATCACGGTCGCCGCCGAAATAGCTAAACACTCAGTATCGACTGGCGATATATATCGAGGTGATGAAGTGTCTCTCCAACGCAGCGACGATGACCGTTAGATTCAAGGCCAGCGGACAAGACCCATCCAATTGCGTCGTGGTGTGAGACATGTTATATCCCCGAAACTGTTCACAAACGCATTGGAGGATGTCTTCAAGACCCTGGACTTGTTCGAACGAGGTGTCAACGTCAATGGAGAGTTTATTTCTAATCTGCGTTTTGCTGACGATATCGTCATCGTGGCAGAGTCATCGGAAGAGCTTGCGGAGATGTTGAACAGTCTTATGAATCTTCCCGACGAGTTGGGCTTGGCATGAATTTGGATAAAACGAAAGTCATGTTCAACAGTCGTGTCATGCCACAACCGATATTCGTCGGTGGCGTCCGTCTCGAGGTTGTGCAGGAGTTTATCTACCATCCAACTTGGCCGCCATAACTTCGAGAGGGAGGGTAGTAAGAGGATTTAGTTGGACTGGGCGGCACTCGGTAAGCTACGTCATGTCCTAACGTCAACTATTCCGCAATGCTTAAAGACAAAAGTCTAAGAACAATGCGTCCTACCCGTGCTAACATACGCAACTGAGACATGGACACTGACTGCGGGATTGGTTCACAAGTTCAAAGTTCAACGCGCAATGGTGCGAGCTATGCTTGGAGTCTCTCTTAGAGATAAGATCAGAAATGATTTAATCCGTAAGAGAACTAAAGTTACCGACATAGCCCGCGGGATCAGCAAGTTGAAGTGGCATTGGGCTGGTCACGTATGTCGCAGAACCGGTGGCCGTTGGAGCAGACGAGTTCTGGAGTGGAGACCGCGTCTTGGCAAGCGTAGCGTAGGACGCCCTCCGGCCCGATGGACCGACGACATGCGAAAGGTCGCTGGTGGAAGCTGGATGAAAAAAGCGGAGGACCGGGATGTCTGGCGCAAAATGGGGAGACCTACGTCCAGCAGTGGACTGCGATAGGTTGAAGAGAGAGAGAGAGAGAGTGGTTCTGCCCAATATAACAAAGCAATTTGTGCGGGAAGACCTGTGCACCACAGTAGAAGGCTACAGGCTTGATGACGGTGACGTAGAATGTGGACACCACGTGCACGAAGGGGTGTCATTGCGACTTATGGACTGAATATTCTGCAGAGAAGCTATCTCAAACCTGCCAGTTTGAGAATAATTTCAAATTCTTACTAAACTTATCACCCACCTTTTTAAGGTCCAAAACAACGTGTTTGACGGGTTTACTTTCCACATAGCCAGTAAAGCAGTTTGCTAGGATGTTCAGCATTATAAGACCGTCAGAGATGTACATTACAATTAAATGGTAATCCTATTGAAAATATTGTTATTCTTTAAACTAATACGTATTTTGAAATAATAGATATTTTAATAATAACTTTTACCATGTCTGTGAGATCCTCGCTGTAATGTATTGTTAGCATTGTATTTGATAATAAAATAGACGATACGAATATTATTTCGAGCCAAAGACGCAACATGCTGAACGGATGGATAGATAGCGGGTACTGTATGTAATGACGGTATTTTTCCGCGCGTAAACTTGCATACGATCTGAAAAATATGTTAAGTGAAAATATTGTATACGATTACACGTATATACACACATAAGCATGCACACACACACACCTTTAAATACATTATATAGTAATTTAGATTGATTTCATCATTAATGTCATATACCTACTCACGTTACTCATTAACTTATGACATAGAGTCTACCCTGATGGATCATCATAAATAAGAAGTTTCATCATTATTAAAGGCGTTCATTTTGCCAGACATTTTGAATTCTCTAATGCGAATATCTGGCAAAATGAACGCCTTTACCTATTCGAATAAGATTGTGACAATTTTGCGCCTCCTTAATAAAAGTCTCCAACACAAGTTCCTTGCCATCTTAGGGTGACCACAATACAGAGTATTGCTTGAGGCGCATCGATAGCGGTGGTGGTGGTGGTGGTTTTTTCGTGCACACCACTTTTTGCGCTACCAAAATGATTCTAAAGCGCCGATTCAGGTAAGCTAGAGGTAAAATGTGGATGATGATATATCCATTTTGGTATACACTATTTGATCAATAATATATATTTGGTCTATCAGCTAACAGCTCACAACATTCAACCCTTTGATGACTCTTTATCTTCCACTCATTGTAGTCCACTGCTAGAGATAGGCTCCTTCATTGTGCGCTAGATCTCCCGGTATTAAGCCTTCCTCACCAAGCTATATCGTTATCATTTCAGGATAATTGTCATTCTACAGTACCCGTTTTACAATTAATAGTTACATTACTAACGCCGATAGGTACTTACTTAAACATATTACGTGCTCGTATGTCATCGGACCTAACTGTAGTAAGGTCAAACAAGAACCTTCTCCATCTGGAACATTTTATACTGACGGTAGAAAGTTTATCTGCCGCCAAATGACATTCGTGTCCATGAAAGTAACTAGGGGGTATAACTGCCTCGTCTAGTTTTTCACCAAGCCGGTCTTTGATATTAGACATCGTACAACAATAGTTACTCAAAAGAAAATTAATAACTTATATCTTCAATGTCACACTTTAGCTCACATTGACAGAACAAAGGACAGAATTAGTTTTGTATAATAGTAATATGGTTTAAGATTAAGGTTTTATATATTTATAAGACTATCAACTTAGATACAGAATAATTCCACTTGTAACTTCAAAGATCGGAAAACATTTAGGATTATAGCCATGTCTTAAGTTACCTAATTAATGTATTAAATATGAATTAGTTCATTATTCAAAACATGATGGGTAATGCTTCAAAACAACTCTTAGGCAGAAGATGATAGGATTCCTTATTCAGTAGAAGTACAATCCGACGTCTTTGATAATAGATAGTTCAACCTAACAATTTTTTACATGATTAACGAAAAACGTAACAGACACGTAACATGTCTGATCTACGAGATCTGTGATCAGATTTAAAAATACTGCTATACTTGATTACCTTTCTGCTTTCCTACTTTTCCGAGTCTAATGTAATGTGCTTGAAATATATGTACATGAAAGAGAAATACATAACGGGGGAAACATGGAAAAACGAAGGTACAAATATTGCAAATAACTAACAAAAATAGAAAAATATATAATTTATTATAAATAGTTAATTTTCTAGCAAAATCCAGGGTATTACGGTTTTATCTGTTTTCCAAGCATCTGCGCAAGACTTTGAACATAGTGTCGCGCTTAGAAGGACGTCGGCTGAGTTGTCGATTAATATTAGTTTCCTGAAAAGAAGATCGTAACTATGATTTCGTATGGTTCAGTATATTAAAACAAAATTTTTACTATCTACTTAAAACAATTTAATTTTTCGTCTTTTACTAAATGTTGCGTCTTCATTAACGGTACCTTGTTTCTTAGGTTCTACTCTACTCGCAAATTTATTAAATTTTCATGAAATTTTGAACTAAATTTATTTAATTTTAATATAAAACTCTTTGATACTACCACGTCAATACACGTATTATTAACTTTCACTTACCCGAAGCAGAATTCATAAAATATATAATCAAATATTGGTTTTCTACAATCAACATTTTCACATCTTGTTATAGGCCATTAATAAGGTCTGTCTTTAAAACTTGAGGTAAATATTGAAAATACTCTGTAATGACATCCGCTGGGTTGAAATATTTATTAGCCATTAGATGTTTGTCATAAATACCACTTCCAAAACCGTTTATAATGTTATTTCCATTACAGTCAGTTTCTATATTGATTCCTGCAAAAGTGTTCTGTAGATTTCTTATATGATCACTATTAAAGTTGCTCCAAGGGTATTCATTGGCAAATTTTTTAGATTTCTTTTTCGCAAAATCCCTTATAATTTCGTAAAATCTTCGTTTACAAAGTTCGAGAAGGCTTGCAGGTTCGCATTTATTAGTGCTCAATACATTTTCATGTTGCGGTGGAATATCGATATCGTATTCCCAGTGTCTTGATTCTTGTGTTATCTTTAACCTGATTTTATTTTTTTTGCATGTTGGTACGTTGTGTAGCTCAGGCATCTGCAATAAATATTCATATTTCATAGAACTGGATGTTATTCTGTCCATACACAATAATGAAATTGTCGTGAAAATATAATATACAGAATACAGAAAAATAACTACGTAATCATTAAACATGTAAAATTGTGAACTAAAACACCAGAAGTAAAACACTTCTGGTTTCAGAAGTTACTGAAATAATGCTCACATGGATTCTTAAACTCAGAACAACAACATGGTTTTCTAAAGGGAAGGTCCACCACGACTAATTTGGCTTGTTTCACAAATTTCGTTCTGGAAAACATGGAAGGAGGGGGCAGATTGACGTAATATATACAGACTTTGAAAAAGCGTTTGATCGCGTCGATCACGTGATCTTGCTTAAAAAGTTACAAACCCTAGGAATCCATGGTGACCTACTCCGATGGACAGAGTCTTATCTCGCTAATCGCTCTCAGGCAGTTGTAATGGGTGGATATCGCTCCGAATTTATTCGGGTGCCCACGGGCGTTCCGCAGGGCTCCCACCTCGGCCCACTTTTTTACAATGTGTACTTATTTGATATTGGATCTTACTTAGTTCATTCTAAATACCTAATGTACGCAGATGACAAAAAATATATTGTAAAATAAATACAACAGAAGATTGTCTTTTAATGCAAAAAGATCTCAATAGTTTATCGGAATACTACAATAAAAACAACATTACAATGAATACCAGTAAGTGTGAATGTATAACTTTCACACGTAAAATGAAACCTATTGTATACGATTACAACTTTAACGGCGAACAAATTAGTAGAACCCACTCCGTAAAGGACCTAGGTGTGTATTTTGACCAAAAATTTACTCTTTCCGATCATATTGAACACATAGCTAATAAAGCTTATAAGAATCTCGGCTTTATCCTTCGTATTTCATGATATAAATACTACAGATAGTCTATTTTGCTTATGTTAGAAGCATTTTGGAGTACGCCTGTACCATATGGTCGCCACAATATACTATTTATAAACATAGATTGGAAATGATCCAGCAAAAAATATTTAACCACCTTAATTACCGCTGCCGAAAGGGTTATTTATCTTATAATAAAAGTTGCACGCACTACAGTATTTTGTCCCTAGAACATAGACGCTTATTAATGGATATGTGTTTCTTATATGATATTGTGAACAGTAGAATAGATTGCTCTGAATTAGTGTCTAAAATCACATTTTGTACTCCTAAATACCGTACCCGTAACACCTTTTTACTGGAAGTCATGCAGCATCATAGTAATTACTTGGGGAATTCTGTCATCTCTCGAATTGTCTTAACGTATAAAACAAATTTCAAAGATATTGATGTATTTGGTAACACGAAGGATAATCATTTATAGATTGTATTATTATGTATGTTGTATTGAATGTATGTGTATATGTCTGTATAAATATATATTTATATATAAATATATATTATGCATTGGTATGTAAAGCGAAGCGTAGGCCGACCCTAACCAGATGGACGGATGATCTGGTTAAGGTGCGGGTGGCAGATGGATGTCAACTGCAAGGGATCGGTCCGCGTGGAAATCATTAGGGGAGGCCTTCGTTCAGCAGTGGACATAATTAGGCTGTAATGATGATGATGATGATGATGATGATGGTATGTGTATATGTATGTATGTATATGAAATGAAATGAAAAGTGTTATTATTATATGTGTGTGTATATATATATATAATATATATATATATATATATATACACACACATATATAATAAACACTTATATATATATATATATATATATATATATATATATATATATGTGTTTTAGTGTCTTTATATGTGTATATATTGTATTTGAGGTTTTGCGTACTTATATCATGTATTTATGTGTCTTATATTGCTTCTGTATACACGATTGGCTGTTTATTAGATTTTGTATTTGATATTTACAACCTGTATGTCATATAAGTAAAAAGTCCATTTATGGATTTAAAAAACGGTTTCAGCTTCAAAAATAAATTCTTATTAGTGATCAATCAACTATTGCTTAATTGTTTAAATTTTAATTGATTTAGTTACTCATTAACTCACACAGAACCTACTAATGTCTACATACATAGGAAAACCTGTTACTGGCCATATTTGATGTAAATAAGTATTGTGAAGTTATTTTTAAATACGCTGTTGGTTTTCTTACAAAATTAATAAATAATAAATTAATAAAGCCTCCCAGTAAATAAGTTGGTACTCATATGAAATAAAGAAATAAATATATTTGCTACGTTATGCACAAGGATAATTTATCAAAGTTAAAACTTCATGAGTGTATATACATGTTCTATTCTAGATTACGAAACATTCCTTCATATACAACTACTTCTGCACAAAGTGAGTAAACACACTATGAATTGTTTACAAAGATCAAAGGATTGCGTTACGCTATATTTCATACTGTGGAAGCGCATTTTACAAATGCACTTTCAACTAACTAACCCACTAATGTGTTCTTTAATAACACTATTATTTAAAAGGTGTAAGATTCATGATGCTTGCGAATGGAATTGAAAGGGTTCCGGCGTTTCAGGAAACGAGCAATTCTATCCAGCGAAGTAACTGGTAAGAAAACTGAACCAAGGAGCAAGGCAGTTTTGTATTTGCTATCACTTATAAGACGTATCTATATAGGTCTAAATTACTAAGTGATATATTTTGTACTGTGTCGTGTCTACTGTAATACTAGATACCGTCCCGTGAAAAATTGTTATACACTTCTGTATTTCAGAAACAAGGCAATGTAGCTAGTGATACAGGTAAATGGTTTTGAGAGACTTAACATCTTTTATCACAGGTAACGGAGTAGGGAAGACTTGGGAATAAATACATGTACTAATTAGGAAGGAAACTAATATCTGGGTATTAGTTCCCTTTAACACTGCATCTATAATTGGCAGAGACGGCTGTGAAACTAAAGAATCATCATCATCTTTGCGGCCTTTTATACAACGTCCTCTGCTGAACGAAAACATTCTACACACACATATAATAATAAACACTTATATATATATATATATATATATATATATATATGTGTTTTAGTGTCTTTATATGTGTATATATTGTATTTGAGGTTTTGCGTACTTATATCATGTATTTATGTGTCTTATATTGCTTCTGTATACACGATTGGCTGTTTATTAGATTTTGTATTTGATATTTACAACCTGTATGTCATATAAGTAAAAAGTCCATTTATGGATTTAAAAAACGGTTTCAGCTTCAAAAATAAATTCTTATTAGTGATCAATCAACTATTGCTTAATTGTTTAAATTTTAATTGATTTAGTTACTCATTAACTCACACAGAACCTACTAATGTCTACATACATAGGAAAACCTGTTACTGGCCATATTTGATGTAAATAAGTATTGTGAAGTTATTTTTAAATACGCTGTTGGTTTTCTTACAAAATTAATAAATAAATAAATTAATAAAGCCTCCCAGTAAATAAGTTGGTACTCATATTAAATAAAGAAATAAATATATTTGCTACGTTATGCACAAGGATAATTTATCAAAGTTAAAACTTCATGAGTGTATATACATGTGTTCTATTCTAGATTACGAAACATTCCTTCATATACCAACTACTTCTGCACAAAGTGAGTAAACACACTATGAATTGTTTACAAAGATCAAAGGATTGCGTTACGCTATATTTCATACTGTGGAAGCGCATTTTACAAATGCACTTTCAACTAGCTAACCCACTAATGTGTTCTTTAATAACACTATTATTTAAAAGGTGTAAGATTCATGATGCTTGCGAATGGAATTGAAAGGGTTCCGGCGTTTCAGGAAACGAGCAATTTTATCCGGCGAAGTAACTGGTAAAGAAAACTGAACCAAGGAGCAAGGCAGTTTTGTATTTGCTATCACTTATAAGACGTATCTATATAGGTCTAAATTACTAAGTGATATATTTTGTACTGTGTCGTGTCTACTGTAATACTAGATACCGTCCCGTGAAAAATTGTTATACACTTCTGTATTTCAGAAACAAGGCAATGTAGCTAGTGATACAGGTAAATGGTTTTGAGAGACTTAACATCTTTTATCACAGGTAACGGGAGTAGGGAAGACTTGGGAATAAATACATGTACTAATTAGGAAGGAAACTAATATCTGGGTATTAGTTCCCTTTAACACTGCATCTATAATTGGCAGAGACGGCTGTGAAACTAAAGAATCATCATCATCTTTGCGGCCTTTTATACAACGTCCTCTGCTGAACGAAAACATTCTCTAATAATTTGTACGCGGACCAGTTATTGGTCCTACTGGTTGGGTTTGCGTCTTAAATATGATAAAAAATAGATTATATATATATGAGTGCTTTTTGGACACTATTATATACCCAATATTTAAACTTCTCGTCTGTTGATCACGGAACATGTGATACCATAGCGAATATGGGATGAACTTCAGGTTTGTGTTTCTCCAGAATCTGAATTCGCAATGGTAGTAATTGTACACAGGTCTTTGTGGCAGCCATTTTAGTTGGTTGTCTGGAACAAAAGTTGAAATTTGTTAGTTATCTATTGTGTCTTTGATAGGAGTAATATAATGTAGGTTCTTTACAAATCGGCTTGTAGTAAAACTAAATAATTAAGTTCATTAATAAGTACAAGTCCTTTTAATGAATACTTTAACTATGTAGTTAATTTAATTCCCTATTTTTAATAATTCAATTAATTACAGCATTTATACAGACTTCTTATTTCAAAAAAAAGTAAGGAACCCTAAATATAAGAATTTATAATTTTTTTAAAGTCCTTAGTCTATTTATTTATATGTTTCAGTTTCCATATAATAATAAGACAGTTTTTATAACTTGTTTTCACTGTCTTGTATAATTTAGAAAATTATTATTATTACTCAAATCATTTTATTAAAAAGCAATAGAATACCTAGTAGCCAAACTCCTAGACATTAGTCTGACCATCGAAGAGAGGTTATATGACTTCTAACATCTCACTTTCACGTCACGACACAACAGACAAATTAGAGTGGTGTACAAGGCGGTTTGGAAGCAACTTCTCCACTTAGGCAGTTGGAAGTATGATCGATCGATTCTGTAAGGGTCATTCTGGTGGAGTAAATTGGTGGTCAGCCAGATTCTCATTCGTTGTTCGGTAGGATAACCTACGGGTACATAAGATTTGTCTAAACTCCGAAAATGTATGTTAGAATCACTAACATATCTCCAAATACATTAAAATGCTTTATCGTACACAGCGAACTCTTACCACGTACTCTAATAAACTAAATTAATCAGCGAGTTACAGGCGCATCAATCAAAATCACTAACATCGCCACCCACAGTAGTATAGTTGCCGCAGACTTGCCTCATTAGCCTGAAATTACGATCCGAATTAAACTCGGGTGCTATAGTTAAAATTGTGGTTTAACTACTAACCGCGTTAGTCAGTTTACGCGGAGAACAGGGACGGAGCGAGGCTACAAGAAGGGGCTCATAAAACTTATGCGATTATGTACAACTAAGCAATTCCTGGGATTATTTATTGAGATTCTGAATCTTATTTATCTTGAACATTCTAATGGAAATAACTAGTCAATAAGTATTGGTTAAGTGTTTTGCGTGAAAAAAGGTACTTACATTTCTACTTTCAAATAGGCAACGAATTAATTATAGAAAAAATATTTTAGGCAAAGGTTATCACAAATAATTTATTCAATCAGAACAAAGTCCCACAAATCTCATAAACTTTTTACCCCGGTCTAATCCGTGTTGGCGATTCGCTAGAGCATGGTTATTCTTCGTGCAGTAGTGTTCTAGAAGAAGGAGGTCTAATACTTTAGACCCATGCCTTGCAAAATATAACTTATTTTTTCATTATCCGAGGAGCACTGGCACAAAGCATATTTTATCAAGCCCTTCTTTAATCCTTAGTACGTTTCCGCCCGGCCATAAAGTAAAGGAAGACAGTAGTAATAGTTGCAGGCGCCTCGGAACGGGCTGTCTACGTAAATCAAACTTGAAAACTTCCTCATTGATTTCGGTGACCTGATTACTTAGTAGTAAAACTGATAAAAATGGGTACTGGGTGTGAAAACAAAACTTTTACTAACGTAATTTGATTTGTAACCTTATTCAAATAGCATTAGCAGTATAAATAGTGGCAGTTATGAAAAGGGATGATATTAGCAATGCTGGAAACACTTTTAAACTTGGTTTAAAATTTAAGATCTTAAAAAGATTAAAGATACATAATATATTCAAGATTTTTTAAAAATATTTTTTGAAGTTTTGAATTTAATTTCACGTAAATTATTTCCATTTGATTTAACATGTTTGCTGATAGTGAACGCCAATCGACGTGAAACTAATACAACTTACAATTATGTCAGAGTGGAGGTGTAAAATAAGAAAAAAAAACAAATAATAATAATACTATCGACCCGCCCTTGCTTCGCACGGATGCAATTCGTAATAGGCACGCACCCGCCTCCCTGGTCGGCAGGTAGCGCCGCAAACGCAATTTTAAAAATCTGTAATAACTTCGAAAATATTAATTTAAATCATATGCTCTAAAGCTCGATATAGATCTATATTAAATTAACAATGTATTTAAGGTATTTAATTGGATAACGATTAATGGTTTATTGGTTAATCGCTTCGAATATTTGCCATAATTTGTTATAGAAAGTAAATGACGAAAAAAATTCATTGTGGGATATCCATAAGAGATAAACAGATACCTTCGTAGAGTTTACTGTAGCCTTTTCAATGTATACAATACTTAGTACATTATTTTGATAAATCTCGTAGGGTTCAGCCTACGTTTGTAAAGTAAGCGGAAAAAAATAAATTATTTACGACAGCGCATTAGAAACTTGAACAGTATTTTTCACTATTTAATTAATGTTATTACACAATTAACCTTCCTTTTGAATCACTTTATCTATAAAAAAACCGCATCAAAATCCGTTGCGAAGTTTAAAAGATTTTATCGCACAAAGGGATATAGGGACGTAAGGACAAAAAGCGTCTTTGTTTTATATATGTAGTGAAGAAGTATCTATCATAAATAAATGATTATTATTATTCCTACACTCGCAGTGCCATGTCACCCAAATTATGTCATTGGTGACGTGGGTCACCGCCTACGGCCTTGCGGTCCAAGGGGCCTCGCGTCTCGAAAGCCCGCAAATGCAAATATAGATTTATTATTATAACTCATCTAGTCTAGCAATAAATAATAAAAAACCCACTAGCATGTATCTGGGAATACATAACGTAATTACCACATTCGTTTATAAAGAATCATTGACCACAGTGAAGTTCATACAAGATTAAACGTATATAATATATTTCTAATAGCACGTTATTATTACCAGAATACATCAATATTAATACAACAAACAAACATAAACTTGTTTGTTTGTTGTTGCTCACAATTTTTTAAAATTATCGTGCTCAAGAATCGAATCCGAAACCTTTTGCGGGCATTGCTACCAAAGAAACCAAATATGTCGTCAAAGGGCTCTACAAATACAAATTGATAAATAGAAATCTCATCACTGACTCTCGTTTAAAGAAATAAACCAACAGCTTACGGAACTCGAAAGTTGTTGGTTCAATCCAACTAAGCTTTATTGAACAAAATATAAAAGGAAACGAAGAAAATGTTAGCACAAAATAGAGCATTCAATCAACTCGATAATTCAATGGACTGAATGATTACCACAAACCGATAGATACCGAAGGGCGCGAAGCTCACTTAATCTCAGCGGTAATTCCAACAATTCATTCTCGTCTAAAATCAGGAACTTCAGACTTTTCATGTCACCGATCTCGTCTGGTATCCGTCTCAGTCTATTGCCACTTAAATCTAGACACTTCAGGCATCTCAACTCTGATATCTCTTTAGGCAATGTCGTAATATCATTACCGCTTAAGTACAAACTTTCCAGGTTTTCTAGCTTGCATATATCTTTAGGCACTTGCGATATTAGGTTTTCTTTCAAATAAATATCTGTCACTTCTGATTCTTCGCCGTTTATCTTGTACAAAGGAAATTCTGTGAAACCTCTATAGTTCCAATGTAGAACTGTAGCTGGTAACATTTCTTGTGGTAATCCATAACTTAACACTTCACAAAATTATTAATATTGAGTGGGACCTACTGTAGTAGGTAATCTGTAGATTAGAGCAAATTTTGTTTATCTATTTACAGTATATGAATGCACTTGTACGAGTTATGCAACATGTAAACAGCTGATCGTGTAAACTCTACGTGGACGAGTTCCCGATGGATACGTCTGTGAAAGACTGCACGCCGCGGCGCACACGCTGTGGCTTATTTTTAAAACTATAACAAGGTCTTTGCTATTAAAATTTTCGTCAAAATTATCATCGTTGATTGAGTACCGCAGATCTAAAAGAATCTTAACAATTTTATAACGCTTAATTTCTGATTTAATATATATTGTTTGTGAATATAACTCACATTATTAATGAGTTGGCTTACTCGGGTTATGCATTTGTATTTTTAAACAAACCTTGTTGAATCAGATACCAATATACTATATATACTATATAAGTAGTAATATATCTTAATAGAGACATGATAAAAATCCATAAATTTTGGCTTGACAATCGTTACAATTACAGTTCTACCGAAGTGATGTATTGAAGTTCTAAATCTATCTATATCTCTTGACATACATGCAACTCAAGTAAATAAATCTCCTTCCTATGAAGCGTAAATTTTCAGCCCTAGGCAAAAAGTACTTGATAGAAAGATAAATTATACCAAAATCGTCATTTTCTCAAAGATTGTCATTCAATTTCATTATTTTGCAGCTTGTTTGGGTATGTCAAACGGTAACATGTCAGAGCCAGGCGCGTTTTTCGTATTTATAGCGTAGCTCAAGGCGAAAACCAATATTGAAAGCGATATCTTTAGTATTGGATCTGTGTTTGGCAAAGGTTCAAATATTTTCCGCAAAAAATATAATATTTACGAATGATGAATTAAGGAATGTAAAGGGTTGCAGCCCATGACGGAACATAAACGAACCTCACCTGCCAGAGGTGCATTCGATCAAATTAATCAAAAATGTTCTTTTAAAAAATTTCCTCTTAACAGTGGTTAGAATTCTTTTCGTTAAAGTGTAGACTGACTAAGAGTGTATGACTTTCTTATGGAATGTGTAGTCTTAAAACTGGTTGAAGAGGGACAGGAATCTGCTTCATCATCAGTTCATTCATTTAACGTCCCCACAGAGAGAGACATCCACTGTAAGCATTGTATACCATGCTCAGTTTAAACTATCTACAATAAAATTTAACGAAGTCTAGAATAAAATTACCAAGGAATGTTTTTTTGGAAATATAAATGGGATGTGGAAAATAAATAGATATTGTTTTTAAAACCTTTATTAATTTGACACAATCGAAGGTTTGTTGCAGTGTACAAAGTTATGTAATAAGTGCTACAAAGGACAGTCATCGTTTAAATGCAATAATTGATAGGTAAAAATTCAATATCACACATTCAGTATTCAGTACAAAGTGTACCTTGTAATCAGACTTTTTAATTTGGTTAAGACTTTTCCGAAATATCCTTAAATTAATAATTAAAGGAGGAAGTTTCATCTTATTTTGACTTAGATAAAAAATAAACTTGTTTAAGTATTTTGAATTATATTTAGGCCTATAAAATATTTGATCAATAGAATGCTATAATAAACATAAGGAAACGATATTTTGTTTGATCTCTCTCTTCTGTCGTTTATTTGATTAATTCATCTTAACATTTTTAAGTAACTTATCCTAAAAATATCGCATATTTGTTAAGATGTCTATTTACCGATTTGGTAATAACGTCATTCCACCATAAATTGAATAATTTTTAACATTTTATGCTTATGCTGTAATGTAATTTAAATATTTATGAATGTTGCCTGTATTTAAAATATTAATAGAAAACAATTCAGTTCTAAACCGAGATTTTTATTGTTTATATACTGACATAGAAGTTCTAAAAGACACATTTATATAATTATACTTATAAAACAAATAATTATACAGCTGCACAGTATTTTTAAAATTTAAAGTTAATCGCATATATAAGTGTCATTATTACACTTAGGACTACACACGTAAACGTTTTCCTTGCCAATTACCATTGCATGCACCCATTTTTCGTGTAGGTATAGGAGATAAAAAATTGTATAGGAGAAAAAATATTCATCATTCAAATCACAATAAATCAATTGATTGATCTCTAAAGAGCAATTTAAATATTTAAGTATCACCGATAATACAATTGTTCGATAACAAACGACGACTAGGTACTTTAGAGAATTATGATGTGCTGACCAACAAATATATTTCATAAAAACGAACTGTTAGCTAAGCCTACAAGGATTATATTTATATTGATAATAAATCACAAGACAGAAAATCATCAAAATATTTTAAAGTAGCCGATCATTGTACTTGAATCCTTATCCACATCCAGTCTAATATCTACGGATGATCCTGACGCGCCTTCCCCTGCCATCTTCATCGTCGCTGTCGAAGGACTGCTGCCGGTGGCCCAGCATAAGGGCTTGGACTTCAGGGTTTTGGGGCAAAGCAGGGAACGAGGAACGCCGGACCATTGGCGCTGGTCGGGCACCTGTCACATTTTAAATATATTACGACACACATGTAAACAAATACTTTACAGAGCTACGAGTATGCTTCGATACAAGTGCACTCACGTAAAGTCCTGGAGAGCAACGCATAGGCCTAAGTATTAGTATTACAGCGACCTCACAAAAAACTGGCGTGATAAACAGGTTTGCGTTGTTTCGTTGAGTGAGGTCATCCAAGACCTTTCCCCTTCTCGTACCGTACTTTTTGCTCCTTCGGAGTTTCGAGTGTTTATGGTAGCAAAAGAAAAAAATATTAACCATGGGCTAGTGCTGCGCCAATGCGCACTGGAGCATCGAGGCGGCTGATTATCCCGAAACCCAAAGCAAAAAAAGTCGTTGAGGAAGGTCAGTAATGGATCGTCCAGCTTGATGGTGATGATATTACAAAGCGTAATTATTTTGAGAAAAGATAACGGAAAAATTGATGTCAAATACTATTGTGACATCATTTTCTTTTGTAAAACAATAATATTCTAATGTAAAACAGTCATAAAACTATGCTTTTACATGCTTTCCTTTTATCAAAGGGAACACGTATTTTTCCTGGCCTTTTCCAGTTCTTAGAGTTAAGTTTTTACGATATCTGTGTTCCAAACTGAAGTAAAGCAATGTCATCTGGATGTTGGACATTACACCACACGTTGACATCTACATGGTAATTTTACTTTTGGATCACTAAATTATAAAATGGGGACGACAGAAGCCAGTAAGTAACTATTACTATCTATAAACTGAATTATTTTAGTTATTTGTCGCCGGCTGTGAAACAATAAATATTTTAAAAATACACAGCAGAATTTAATTTGTTATCGTAGGTACGTAACGGTAACGTAGGTACCTTACCCTATATATATATCTATATATATATTTTTAGGGTAAGGTACCTACGTATACGATAAGGCCAACTTAAATTTAATTAGTTATTTCAAAGAAATTATATATATGCTTAGTCATCTTACTTATTATTACCCAATTAGGCATTAGAACGCAATAAGTTAAGTATCTTTCATACAAGTACAATCCTAAAGAATATAACCTAGGAAGGTAAATCGTATAAATGTAGGTATTCAAAATTTTGAATTGTAACAGATGTAATTGATGTATGGCTCAGTGAAACTAATGAATTAGTTATAAGTTCAATCATACGGGAATTAATGCTTATTCGACTGCAAATTAAAACCGTTCTGATGTTTAAGACACAGTCATCCGTAAAGTGACGTAGTTTTAATAACAAAGCCAAAAAACTATGATGCAAAATAAATTAAAATGACTAAAGTGCTATCTACAATTCTTCTAAATACGTGTTTTCATTACCTGAAAGTATTTTTCAGTCGTCTGACAGACCTTGTTTTAAACAGAGATGAAAAAACAATAGAAGAGACAGTTTAGAATGTTAAGAAATCATAATACATTAATGTTAGCAGACATGTAAATCTTTTGAAGTTAAGTACTTAGTTGTGTATCGTCAATAAATAGATTTTCAAGAAGAAATGTTCTGATAACGATTTAATATTGAAAGATATCGTATTTCCATACCTATGAGTTTCGCAACAGATTGCCGTTTGACTAATCTAGGCTCTGTAGAAGTCTCGCTGATGGAAGCAGGGGCAGAGCCGTCTCCTTGAGTCTTCCTTGTTGTTTCACTCAAATAAGAATTCGTTGAATCGCCACGATTGTAAGGCCTCGCTTGACGACGAGGCTTAGCTCCTTCATCCTTGCTAACAAAAGACTCCGCAATTTGGAACAGCTGCTGTCCAAACTTACTTGACTCCCTACGTAGTGTCTTTTTGTTTGCAAACTCAGCGAGCGACTGTCGCCTGTGACCGTCGGGATTAAGCTTCCTTTTTGCTCTTTCGTCTTCTTTAGCCTTAAGCACATCCAATAGGGCACTCACTGTAAGGACCATCAGGAACACAGTCATCCCGATAACCGCTATTGTGTTATTACTACCTTCGAAATCATTGATCTGCCTCTTCTTTTTTTTAACTATGGGTAGTTTATCAGTAAATATTTGTATAACACTGCAGGAATTTTTAATAACCTGTGGAATGATTTTTCGCTTCACGTGTTGCTTTGGTTGTTCAGTTGCAGCGGTAATGACAACTTCTGGCTGTACTTCATGGGTCACCGTTATGTCTGTCGTGTTATTCTGTACTTTTTCCTTTATGAACCACACATGGATACTATACATGCAATACGCGATCGCCAAGATAATAAAAAGCATAATCTTACGTTCGTTCATGTTTACATCGCAATAGCATCGGTTTGTTTTGACAGGGAACCGCGCGTGCGTGTAAAATCTATTCGCGTAATTCCGTATTGTTTTAAGTAGTCCGAAGCTTCTTTTTGATTGATGGTGTTTTGTTATGATTTTTATACTTGGGTACCGATTTTAAAGGCGACACAGTGTCGGACACATTAAGCGTGCCATGACTACTTTTGTGTGAGGTGGTGGGCTGACTGCGCATGTGCGGTGGACAGCTGCAACGGGTCGAACTTCCAGCCACTACCTCGGGCTCACGATCGTAACAAATGCTTGTTACAAAGTTTCTACAAATGGTAACGTATACTTTTGATTGAGTCTTTGTTGGTGAAACAAAAAACCCTTTTTTTCAAATTTGTCGTTCCCAGATAAGTTTTGACTAACTCAATAAGCTGCAGAGAGTGCAAGGTATAGATAACGATTCAATTTCAATAAGTCTTATCTCTTATCGATCATGTTCCTCTTTATTGATATTGCGTCATTCGATTGAAAAGGATAATAAAAGGATATTATCACCATTGACATCAGTCCCTTGAGTTTTAAAACGGTTCCTAACAATTTTACTTTTCACCACTGAAAAAGCAGTAGTTAAATTATGATAAATCTACCTACATTTCACTGTTTCTTTGGTACCATCGTTTATTATTTTTGCCCGGCCTTATCGGGACTACAGTAAACAGAACAAGAAAAACCATAGCGAAGGAAGTGTTTAATTATAGAAAGCACTTTAGATTACGACATGGCGACTTAGAAAGTGGGTTGTCGATCGAAATACGTGTATGATAATGATCTCACCGTTGCGCCGCCACTGAAAATAAACATAGACGAATAAAAATGCATATTCAGTAAGAATGAGATTGCGACTTAAGCAGAAGAAAGTAAGGTGATGCACATTGTATTCAATGGATTTTTCACTAATCCAATTTTTATACACACATTTACTACGAATATAGTCCTAACATTCAAATATTTTACTTTAAGAAGAATCGTCACCTGTAAGGACTAGAATTTAAAGGCCCTTACTGTTCGAAATCAGATACACCACCAAATCTATTTTCAGACGTTTACTTCCGGCATTTAACGGTCAAAGGGTTGAGAGTCATTTGTCATTAAGGGATTTGAGTGTCCTAACATATATCAGCCTTCTTTATTTATTTTACTATTTGTTGACTCATGAGGTTGATATTGTAATGCAACCTGCTGACTTCCTACCTCTTCTGGTTTGATGCCTAAACTTCTGATTCAAAAACTGCCTGAGGTAATACTTTTGAAATATTCAAATAAAGTGTTGTGTTTAAATTGGAATCCTTTTCATAAGTTTATTCATTCCAAATGACCATCTGTCTTTTCGAGAATCGTCAAAGAAATTATATCCCTAGCCACGAAAGAAATGTAAGGAATACTGTTACTAACGGAAGTCTTATTAACTATTCTCGAATTATCAGATGAGGACGTTCACAAAGAACGTCCGGGCTTCCAATAAGCAAAGCGAGCGTAATAGTTTTATAGAAACTCTCTGTGGTCCAGGGACTGGGAAAGGAAATTCAGCGGGACAGCCGCGAGTAATGCCTTTGATTAATATTTCTGATTCAAAAGAAATATGTACCTATATTTTATCTTATTCACGGTTCATTGCGGACCTATGAGGTGTACGCAATGAAAATTATGGTAAGGAAATATCGTCCGCTGCTGTAAGTACATTTATCAGTTGAGTAGATAACTTAAGTTATAACAAATAACATTTATTTTACACATAAAAATTAAATATCATATTCCTTTTTAAATGAAAGCGTTAGTAATGAAGGTAGACCGCCCCATTTGATCTAACATCGTGGGCGAAATCATCTCATAAGCTGGAAAGAAAGATAATGCCGTGCTTAGGAGGGTACAAACAACGCATGTAACTCCATTAATTCAAACTCTGAGTAAGTTTTATATTTTAATTAAAAGGCTATTTTTATGTTACGCTATCTATTTACATTGGTTTCACCATACCATTAATTGATTATTTTGTCTTTGCTATTCATAGCTATAGTTTGATCTATCGAGACAATAAAAAATCTACAAGCAGTCTCCTGAAAATGCTATAACCGAAAGGGGGTTTTACCTTTCATCATCATCAGCTCATTATACGTCCCCACTGAGGGCCACGAATCTACCTGTAAAAGGTGTATAAGTTTTAGTCGTCCATTGGGGCCCAGTGCGGATTGTCCGACTTCACGCACAACCTTTGAATCTCTTCGCAGGCGTGCGCAGGTTTCCTCACGATGTTTTCCTTTACCATAAAAGCGTTGGATAAACGTGTATAAATGTACCTACATGCAAAAACGGCGTTTTGTACCGTCAGTAATAACCTCATTTATTAAGCTAGAAAATCGTCACAAAATTGTAATGGCGTCTGGTGTTGGTGCAGCGGTCCTGTCCGTTTAAAATGCATTGAGCGATTCCGAAGCGAGAAAATGTTTCGCTGTAATATTGGTACGCTTTTATTAATATTTAATTCGTATCTGATAACATTGCAACGGCGCTCAGCAAGGCGGCCAGTTACGCCACCAGAAAGATTTCCATTTCGCGCATCGCCGCATTTGGCTGTGCATTAAAATATGCAGCGGGATGCTATTCTCGGTTATCCGCTGCGCTTTCCGTTTTTTGCTATGTCAAAAACGTAAATGCATTAAAATATTTTTCAATAACCAAAATTGACGATGAGGTTCAATTTTAACGTGATCTAATTACGGAAATATTTTTCCTTTATAAAAGAATAAAATGAAAAATTGGCCAAGCGCGAGTCGGAATCGCCCGTAGAGGGTTCCGCAGCAGCAAGTAACATAAAATAAAGTATGTTTTATTTACTTAGGTACCTACTACAGCTTTAATATGAAAAATAGTGGTTTACCGTTTTTGACGTATAAAAAAACTACATATCAGAAATCGTTCAAACTTAATTTCGTTGTTAGATTTTATGGTTATGTACAATATATATTTTTTTGATTTTATAAACCCCATAGTTTAGAAATTAGAGGGGAGGGGGGACACAATTTTTTTCATCTTTGGAAGTGTCTCTCGCGCAAACAATTCAATTTATAACAAAATGATATAAGAACCTTAATACCATTTTTTAAGATCTACACATTGATACCTCACACATGGGGGTACGATGAAAAAAATTTTGAGTTTCAGTTCAATGTATGGGGAACCCCAAAATATATTAATTTATTTTCAAGTGTCTTATTAAATCCTAATAGCGGTTTACAGAATACATATACGTATAAAGTTTGAATAGTGGAGTGCTTATAGTTTCGTAGAAAAAAGGGGTTGTGTTATTCGGACGGACGGACAGACAGACTTGACGAACCTATAAGGGTTCCGTTTTTTGCCATTTGGCTACGGAACCTTAAAAAGGAGGTTCTCAGTTTGACCTGTATGTTTGTCCGCGATGATCTCGCGTTTGGCTGAGGCAATTTCGATGCGGTTTTCATAATAGTATTTGTTACATTCAAAAGGTTTTAATTTGATTATAATGGTCATTTTCTCTCATTTGTATTTTAAATAATCTGAATACAATTTTTAAGTTAGGTGACGGTTTTTTTCCTATTTGTAGATTTATGTCGCCGCTACCCTTTCCAAATTAGCATTTTTGGCTTTGGTCCGATGTAATGATCCTTTACCTTAATGTGTATTCTGAACGCAAAATTGCCTAATCGCATTAAGAAGGACTAAGATTTTTCGATCAGCATACTGATATGGACTGCCACAGCAATCAACAATTCAAAACTGGTTATTGGGCTGCTTTAGCACTACATCTATCATGTTTACCACTTGTGTTGCGTTCTTCCATCATTGCATTTATTATGTTTTTTAGCCGATTCTTTTTCACGAGGTTTGCCTTGATTTGGTACGGACATATAAATGGTTCTATTTCAATGGCTCGGAAGTAACCTAACATTATCGCAATAAAATTAGTGCCCAGAATAGCATCCCGAGAGTGCAAAGTTTGCACCTGTCGCCGGCACAATGTATAGGCACTATTGCACATTGCGGGCTACCCGATGCTACGTGCCCGGTAATTTTGCGGTACATCTCAGACGGCTTTCAATTTGCTAAATATTTATCCAAGTATTGGGATATTTGCTGCATTTTGTGTCCGAAGAGCGTCAGTGGCTCAATGGTGTGGACTGACGCCTTCCTACCGGCAGGGCTGAGGTTCAAATCCCGACACGTACCAATGTGTTTTCGAATTTTCGAAAATATATGTACGTTATCCGACGCTCTTACGGTGAACGAAAACATCGTGAGTAAACCTTCATGCACACCTGCGAAGAGATTCGAAGGTTGTGTGTGAAGTCGTCCAATCCCACTGGCCCGCGTGGACGACTAAGGCCTAATCACCCTATAGGTAGGCTCGTGCCCCTCGGTGGGGACGTTTAATGAGCTGATGATGATGATGTGTCCGATTACAATTGCATTATTTAGTGAACAATTTTATTGTTTATCGAAGATTGGCAGTGACAGCATTATTATTTCAGGTCAAAGAGCAGGGTGCAAGCGATCGATGTTGTATTTAATTTCTGAAATTACATTTATGTTTATCCGACCATACCATACACACACATCGTGAGGATACCTACGCGCGTCATAAAAAAAATAGGTTGTGTGTGAAGTCGACCAATCTGCACTGGGCCGGCGTGGATGACTAAGGCCAATACAGTCTTTACGGGTGGGCTCGAGCTTCACAGTGAGGACGCAAAATGAGCTATGATAGAGGGCTGATAGCGTCGCGGCCCTCGGTTATTGATCGTCGGATGGCTGAAAATCACTATTTTCGATTTTCCCAGTTTAATAAGGATATTGCAGACGGAATCACCTGATTGTCCGAAGAAAAAATTGATTATTAGCTTGGGAAGGTCAGGTAAGGCGAAACTATGTCATTGTGCTAGTTACCCATGTTTGCCTAAACCATTATCCTTAGACACAACATGCCTATTAAGATCTCTCCCGACCAGATAGACCGATGACATAGTTAATGGTGACTGCTAGTATGCAGTCCGCCCCAATTTAAGCGGGAAGGCCTTCGTTTAGCAGTGGATAATAAGCTATGCTGGAAGTTGTACGCTAGGTTCACCCCCGCTACAATTTTAGAATATATTCGTTATTAACGACTACTATTATTACCGACGGCTTAAGGTGCCCTCTGAAGCACGATCATCCTTCTCTTCGGACAATTAGATAATTCAGCCTGTAAAGTTTCTTAACAAACTGGAAATAATAGCTCAAAGTGACATTTCCCTGCGGGATTCGAACCAACGATTTCGATCTAAGCCGAACGCTGTAGGTACCCACTTCCACTAAGAAAAGGATATGCAGAATACATACCAATGTTATAAATGCTAAAGTGTGTGTTTGTTTTGTCCGTCTTTCACTAGAAACGAATTGGCGTGATTTTTTTAATACAGGTAGTGGAAGGGATGGAAAGTTACATTGCTTAATTTTGGCTCCTTATAATCCCTGTATCCCTATATGGAATTTCGCAATTTCAAAGAGGGGTCCACGTAAATCTAATGGGAATTTTCGATGTTTGTAAGGAAGGAAGCTAAAAATCGGTACACACAATTTTCGTTACCAAGAAAAAACACATGCCTATTTTTTAAAAATCCATGCCCAACCCATTACTTTAGGGGTTTGGGGGTAAGGTTAGATTATATATAAACTTGTGTGAAACAATCTACACGATTACAGGTCTATGACTCTCTGTACTTAATTAGTAAAGGTGAACCTCCATATAAGCGAGCAAAGGGTCCAAATCCTTGATTAGCAATTACAGGGCATTTCAATACTAAATACTTGTGTAATCTTTGGATTATAGTATACAATGCTATTTATCCGATAATTCATAAAGTCGTTCCACTTGAGCAACATGGTTTTATGAAGAACAGGTCCACACTCACTCAGCTAGCCTATTTCACTGATTACATTTTTACTAACATGGAACGCGGAGGTCAAATAGATGTCATATATACCGACTTCACGAAAGCCTTTGACCGCGTTGATCACAACATCCTAATACATAAACTTTACAGTCTTGGTATTCATGGTGATCTCCTACGATGGCTCACGTCTTATCTAAGTAAACGATCTCAGGCTGTAGTTCTCGGTGGACATAGGTCAGATTTTATTGAGTTACCTAAGGGGGTGCCTCAAGGCTCGCACCTCGGTCCTCTTCTATATAACGCCTATATACATGACTTCCCTTCATATTCATCATGCAAAGTACTTGATGTACGCGGATGACACAAAATCTTTTATAAAATAAACTCACAGAATGATTGTATTCGATTGCAGGCAGACTTGGACACGTTATACAAATACTTTAATGACAACGCTATAACGTTAAACATAGAGAAATGTCAATGTATAACGTTCACTCGGAAGAAAGTGCCCATCTTGCACGCGTACGACTTTAATAACGCTGTAATCGACCGAGTAGACGTGTTCGTGATCTGGGAGTGTACCTTGATAGTAAAATGTTACTGTCGAAGCATATTGATGTTATTACCAACAAGGCTTATAAGAATTTAGGATTTGTCATTCGAGCATGTCAGCCTTTCAAGGATGTGGACGCAGTTATTTCTGTATACTCAGCGTATGTGCGTAGTGTACTGGAGTATGCAAGCCCAGCATGGTCACCTCAGTATAATGTTTATAAGGATCGCATTGAACGCATACAAAAAAAATTATCAAACACATTCTTTATCGTCGTAGCAATAGTTCCGCTTCCTATATGATAGATTGTCGAAATAACAAGATTTTAACATTAGAACACAGACGGCAGCTTTTAGATATGGGTCTTCTATACGATATATTGGTAGGGCGCGTGGATTGTCCGGAGTTAGTGGGCGCGTGTCGTACTGCGTGCCCTCCCGACGGACGCGCCACACGCGGCTGCTGTCCGAGCGCGCCCACACCACCAGCTACGCCGCCAACGCCCCACTCACGAGACTACCTAATACTTACAACCGACTTTTTTCAGAGCTCGATCCATTTAATATTACTAAAGCTTCTTTCAAGCGTCAAGCTTTAAGCTTACTCACAGATTAAATCACAGTTTGAATCGTCATGGTTTGGCACCAGGGTGATACATCGATTTAACTTATATAATTATTAACATTATATGTCGGTTTCCTTTCTCTTTTATTGTTTATTTTTAATGTTTTGTGTTATTGACGCTGATAAAATTGATTTGTGCGTGTGCGTGGTTATGGGATGCATTGCGTTTTCTATTATAGCAACACAACATTTGTATGTAAGCATTTGAGCATACTTTTGGTGTATACAAGGAAACCTCTCATTAGCCTTACTATTGAAATTAATTATATTATAACATATTTTATGTAACGCCGTTGGTTTCTTAATAAATAAAAAAAAATAAAAATAAGTGGTACTATAAATATTTTTTTTCTCAACAAGAAACCCTACGGGGTTTCGTGATACGCCGGACCAGTGTTAAATAAAATTACATACATTTACCGTCAACCCTGGTACATACTTGTACCGACCTTCTTAGTATATTTAAATACGAATAGAGTATTTAAGTAATCATGATGTTGCGCAACAACGTTTTAAGATATTTTCGCAAAATGCACATGCTTCAAATACCCATTTAAAAAGCCTATTCCAATCGAGTACATTTGATAACTGCGGTATTAAATCTGCTCAACATCTCCATCCCTCCTGGTGAATAGCCAATCGCGAACGGGAGGTGCGCCCCGGTTTTTTTCATCCCCCATTTGAATTTGAACGCTTTCTTAATGAGACGAAATTGAGTTTTGATGATATTACTCCACCGGTCTCAATTTCAGACTTATTGAATTTGTTCTGAGCGTCAGTTTGCCAATATTGAATTTAAGCCACGTCCTGAATGAATATTATATTCCGATTTTGCAATTTTTAACCGAGTTCTGTTATGTTACAAATTGATTCGCTTGCATAATCTGTTAACGTTTTTTGTATGAGCAATATTTTTTTACGCGATTGCTAATAAAAAGCGGCAGGCGTTTGTGTTAAACCTGCTGAACGTAAAGAGCATAATATAACAATGTCATAATATCCAGTAATATCACTGCGTTTCTTACCTTTCAATCCAGAACACAAACTTCATCTTTACGGGGTTACTGGGTCATTAATAGGCGACAAATTAAAGTGGACTGTGCTAGATACTTCACTCATAATCATATTGTAACTTTTCTTTGCATACTCGTATGTTCAATTCAAATGTTTCTTATTATATATTTTTATCTTCTGTTTAAATGCCTCTAACTACAACAATGTTGTGTGTGCATGTAAAAGGCTTGCATATATGAACCTTATTCATGAAAATGTAAATACAAACGTTGATTATCTTTAGCTGTGAGCTAATCATAATCAACATTTGTATTTACACCACCTTTATAAATAAATAAATAGATAGATACGAGTAGTTAACTATTTTCATTAAAAAGATTAAAACGATACATTAAGTCCTCAACTTTTTATTTTATGAAATAACATGGCGTATAGGCAACGGGGTATGCGATTTACTAATGGAATACTATTCAGTTGTGCATGCCGTGGCAGCCTTTAACTGAGGCAACACTACAATCATGTATTTATAGATATAAGTTTATAATTGTATGGTGTTTGTTGTTGGCTGTCCTAAATAAATAAATAAATAAATAAATGGTAAATCGTTTACTCTGGCTGTTTGCCCACTCATGTGTTTCGTTTATCCAAAAGAGCTAATGTTAAGCTTAAAAAATAAGAGGAAATAGTTGGTAAATAATAGGTAGGTACATTTAAGACATCCAGTAAGCGCACTCAATACACGCGCGTGGTTATCACGCACATAATAAAAAATCTGTAGTTTATATTTTTTCAGCAGATGCCGTAACAGAAAAGGGGGTCATTTTGTTTCTATATCCTGTGTCACTGATCTGGCTCATTGCCTATGACGTCGTTTGCCTTCTAGTAACCAAACACTAACCTGTGTAGGTATGTGCAAATACTCATACAGTGACAAAGCATCGTCGCAAATGGACTGACAAGATTACTCCGGTCAGTGTGCATTTGCTAAGTGCATTACGGATCCAGCCCGCGCGTGACGTCGCACCGAATTGTATGTTAAAGCTGATTGTTTGCGAAAGCCAAGACGTTCCCATTTGCAATTTACTTAAACAGCTGTGTACGTCGAATGCAATTTAGTCCCTCAACAAATGATATATTTTTCTGCTTTACCGCAATAATCTTCAAACGGATTAATGGAATTTCCCGTTAGTGTGGACCCAGCATAAGAAGCATTTGTAAATACATATTTATTTTACAAAAAAAATACCTAGACCAATACAAACAGACATGTAATGCACACAAACGTTTGTTCTGCCCGGGGATCGAACCCGGAACCCTTGCTTGGTGTAGAAGCCGATGTCTCAACCAAAATAAATACAAAAATCCATCCATATCCATATATATCAAGCCATCCTTAATTTTTCTCATTTAGTGACCTTTCGCAAGGTTCTAGGCTCGATACTGAGTCGTCTAGGTAGGTCCCACCGCAGTGCCAGATATCGTCGCGTGAAATAGGAGTGTCACACACTTTTGTGTTTCAGGATGAAGGCACTGTAGCTAGTAAAATTACCGGGTATATGAGACCTAAATCCGTTGCCTCAGGTGACAGGCGCAGGGTGATATTGACGAAGAATAATACCTAGTAATCTTTATAAAGTAGCTATTTTTCTTCAATACTACTCTAACATTGTAAGTTATACACTTACCATCAGGTCAGCGAACTGATCGTCCCAATTACTTTATAACGTAAAAAAGTTGTCCGTAAATTGGGCCCGATTGTCAAGACGTGGTCTGCACTCCAGAACTCTTCTCTTCCAACTTCCATCGGTTCTGCGACAAACCTGACCGATCCGCTGCCACTTCAACTTGCTCCACTCCTGAACTCATCTGCTCCAACGGCCATCGGTTTTGTGACATACGTGACCGGCCTACTGCCATTTCAATTTGCTATTCCAGCGAGCTATGCCGGTAATTTAAGTTTGGTTTCGTTATTTTATTACAAACTACTAAGATTTTCTAATATATAAAGATGTATCTTATGACTTATTCGTGATAAACACAATTTCAAGCAAAACAACCTTAATTTATACCCAAGACATTTTGGGAACAGGTTAGTATTTTTTTAATATAAAGGGATGAACTCCGCTAAGCATGAAATATGCGCCTAATATATAGGTTTAATACTTACAGTTCATGAATTATTCGTTTAATAACCCACGCCTGGGGTATATATACTATATCTTCATTTATTTTGATACGTGTATTCAAAGTATGATAGAAGCTAGAAGCAGCAGTAACAGCGTAACGCACGTTTCAAAGTACGAATTTAATCCCTCTAAAATTTTACATGATTGGATCTGCTAAAAAAAATAATGATCGTATATGCAGCTATTTGTAAATCTGCGTAGGATATCAAATATTGGATTTCAGATCACTTCGTAAGATTAGAATGATAGGTATTAGGCAATTGTAGTAAGAAAATAAATATCTCATTTCGAAAGCATTGTGCTTGGAATGTCATATCGGAAGAATGTCCCGCCTACATTGTGGATGCCATGACTGCACAATTTTAGTTTGGCTGATAAGTACTTAATTATTTGCACGATTATACACACTATTAGTGATGTTTTCCATGCAAAATCCCTTGCTATCTTATGTGATATATGGCAATATAAGAGAAACCTTATCCAACGTAGCTTTCCGTTACACAGGGTTCTACAGCTGTATATCAAAACATTGTGCTTGTCAGTTAACGGTGTTTAGCTAAGGACGACAACGTCAGTTCCAACTTCTATCATCCTGCTACATACACAGCCGGCCCACTACCACTTCAACTTACTGATCCGTCGATCTATTTTGTCTTATTTCGTCTCTTTAGTTCGTCATAAATATATAAATACAAAATGCTTGCAGCGTTTTGCGTATCAATTTTCTTTTCGCCTTACTCCATTTCACAGGTGGTTTAGGTCAGGATTGTATCTTCTAAATGGACTATTTGTGCACTTTAGTGCTTATTCAAGTAAATTTATGTGTGTAGTGCACCTTGGAGTTTGGAATTAATGTTCCGGTATATTTGGAGTTACTTTGCCAAATTGTTTCGTAAGGTGTGAAGTACTATTTAAATACTAAGAAGAATTAAAGATTCGGGATGTTAATCCATTGAACGCCGAGAATTCAGGCACATTGGCGGTCGAAGGATTTATCTTTGATTTTGGAAGTAAGTGGTCCCAGCACTCATCTTTCGAGGCCTAAACTAAACGAGCTAGCGAACAAAGCTCTAGGTCAGCGCCACGTAATGGTCCGAACGACTACGAAGGGAAGCGTAGCGTAGGACGCCCTCCGGTCCGACGTAACCAAAAAAAATGGATGCTAGGTGAAAAAAGTTGACCGGGATATTTGGGCGCAGAATGGGGGAGATTTATGTTCAGCAGTGGTCTGCTATGGATTGAAGAGAAAGAGAGCTGGAGGGAGGGAACTAGGTCTTGGTCAGTGGACGTTTATTCAAAGACTTCTATTTTATTGTCTCGTCTTTAGTGGTATTAGGTGTTTGCTGTGTATTGTGAAAGGATATTTAGTGATATCAATTTTTGCAACCTCACCAGTTAGTTAAGCCAAATAATTCTTAAGTTTTGAATTACCTTCCAAACAATCTAGCAAAAAAGACGGCTCCTGTTAACAAAAAATCATTCTTCTTAGTCGGTAACATGTAGCGGCTTAATTAACTTAAATAAACACAAATCTTCCTCATTTTAATGGCATTATAAACAGGGAATTCGCAAGCAAAAAACATTGATGTGTACCTAATTGGGCCTTGTTAAGTCTAGATGAGGCGCTTACGATATTTCGGATAACAACTTGCCGTTCAGGTTTTATGAGGAAGCTACGAGTACTAGTCGCCGGTATATAATAATAAAAGAGTTTACTAGAATTTCGACGAGTTTTTAATGTCATTTGTGATAATAAGATTATTTGAGGACCAGTTCGAGTAACAATACTGCATTTTTTCATGATTTGAGTTGGTAACTAGGCTACGGGCTTGATGACGATTAAACATGATTTCATACGGAGCTTTTTAAAGAAATGCAAGCCATTTTAACGCTAAACCGTTACCGATGAAGTAGTAACTATGTTCACATGTGCAGTTTACTTCAAATGACACTTGCAATTTGTTCTTCTGCTACTTATACAATTAAAAAGAAACAATTCTTAGTAAATAAGCTTGCATTTCAACGCTTAACCGCTTTTGTTGGAATACCATCATGCACAGTAAACCTTATAATAACTTAAGCTCAAAAGAAAAAATCTATTCCACTTTTCGACTGATAAATAAAAAAAAGCCTCAGCATTATTTGCTGATTAGATTTCGGCTACTACTACATTTGCTGATATAACTTTATGAGTAACTTTACGGGCCAGTAATGCCCTGGGGTACGTTATCCGCCACAGACGCTATAGTGATCTCAAGACTATAAAATTTTATTGCTCGCTAACGTGTTTTCTGACTCGAGCAATGAAAGTGATTCTAGGAGGTGACTTATGCTATTCCAGGGTCAAGACTCCAGGGGGTCATCGGCTTAGAATTTGACTGTATCTTTTTCCTTTTGTTTTTTAAAATTAATATTTCAACTTCCTTTTTTTGATTTCTTGGAATTAAAAATAAACTTATAGTTTTGCTCGTGTGAAAGGAAACTTAAGGCAATTGGGATAAAATTATCATATTTTTGAACCACTAAAAGCATTATGATTAGGAGCGTCGGTGGCTCAATGGTGTGGACTGTTGCCTTCCAATCTGAATGGGGCAGATTTAAATCCCGCCACGTATCAAATACGTACGTTTTCGAATTTTCGAAATTATATGTACGTTATCCGACGCTCTTACGATGCAGGAAAATATCGTGAGGAAACTTGTGCACGCCTGCGAAAAGATTCAAAGGTTATGCTTGAAGTCGACCAATCCGCACTGGGCCCGCGTGGGCGACTAAGGGCTATAACACCCTTTACGGGTAGGCTCGTGCCCCTCAGTGGGGACATTTAATGGGCAGATGATGAAAGCATAAGGGGTGTTAGGGAAACCAACAGTTTTCTGGATTAAAGCAAGCAGTCTTGGCCGGAGTTTCGTTTGCTGTTTGGCATAATCAAGGCTAGGTAGAGTTGCCTTGGATCACAAAAGGTGTAAGTTTGAATTCCTTACGTTAGACCTTCCCATTCGTCATTTATAAGACATTAAATATTCTGACCAGAAACCTATTCTGAACGCAATACTCTTCATCGAATCGGAAATAATTCTGTGGAAATTATTTTTTATTACGTAATCCAGACACGTTACGAATAATAAATATGAAGCCGTCCTTCAAACTTACTTGTAATTTAGTTATTACTTAAAGAGTCCCTAATTCACGTAAACCCTAGAAACTTTGTTATTCGTGTGCCCTTTGTTACGGCGGATTTATGTTTGTTGAAAACAAGGCTACCTATTAGAGAATTTTCATGACCTACTTTTGTCTCTTAAATACTTGAGTAAAACTAACTACGTTCCTTAGATATCTATCCTATGAGAATCTCTCTGAATCGTTTACCTAACCACTGCCTTGATGACCTATGTCTTTCTGGACTTTTTACCCCCGGGCTTTATTGTTATCTTTAACATTTGTGTGAATGAACAAACACATCTGTTATTGTTCTGGGTGTGTGTGTGTATTTACAAAAAATATATATCTAAATGTTTCTTCGTCATGAAATACATAGTCCTTATAACATGGTCCTTAACACGGGTGCCGTATTTTATGTATATTATGGTTTGGCAATAAATGATTAGTAACACAGTACAAGCTCCTTGGTTAATTTGGGGATAGATGGCATGGCAATGGATAGATAAATGTATGTGGCATGATTCGGATGTAGAGGTGTTAAAACTGCAACCGACATTAGGCGCCAGACATTCTGGTATTCGCCTTTGACAAAGTTTTATATAAGAGTTATTAAATTGTTCGAACTTATTCTACTATCATACTCACTAAAGAATTTAATTTATACATAGATTTTGCAAAATTCAATATTGACATTGGCTATTATTTGAATGGAGGCCTTTATATTATGAGACTTAAAGCGCAATTTCGATGACAAAATAGTACAAACCAGTTCCCATAGTTAAGTTGAAATGTCAAGCGCATAAGGTGAATGAAAAAGTTGACCTTAGATATGTGAGATGCTGTCTGCGGTATTTTAATTTTTTTTCTACAATAATTTGTATAAAAGAAACTGAATTTTTGATGTACCAGTAGATTGAAATCCTCTCTCGATAAGTCAACATGGTAAGCCATTTTAAATTTACTGACTATAAATAAATATTGGTTAATAGAAATTTAGCAGTTTTCATATTTCTTATTTATTTTTTTCATAATTTAAAAAAAAAATCTTTTACTTTTAACGCCAAAAGCGCCCAGTGAAATGTGATAATCTTATGAAAAAAATAACGAATAGACTTTCATACTGTGTAACCTTGACCAAAAATAATGCAAAAGCATCATCATAGTGCATGAAGGGATTTCTTGTGTAACAAAGTCACAAACACCACTCAGAACCATTCCACCATTCCAACGCAAGTGATAGATAAGATCTGATATAAATGTCCAAACTTCAAACTTGAATATTAATGAAATGTTCCAGAAATCCATGATCGTAGCCTTATGCTTGGTGGCGTGCGCCTACGCTGCGGCTCCCGACGCAGAGGCCCAGATTTCCCACTACAACAATGACAACAACCCCGACGGCAGCTTCTCCTACGGATTCGAGTCCAGCAACGGTATCGCCGCTCAAGCTGAGGGTCACGTGGAACAGATTAGCAAGGTAACGGTCGAAGACTATCACGAAAAGACTGTGGATGACTTTCCTAGCGAGTCTTTCACCATTTAGTTCTTACTTTTAAGGCCGAGAGCCATCTGCGCTCGCCAAGTGCCCGGTGAAGCTGTAAAGGCCATCTGCGGCCAACGGTAGTAGTCAGTTCGAAAAAAAAAGTTCTTACTCTATAACAACTTATCTTCATCATTCCAAAAATCGATTGTGTGTAGTCAGCAAAGCCTACTAAAAATGTATTTAAAACAATAATAAAGCTTAATCCTTTGAAAGCCTACGATGCCGTAAGGCGCAGACACAATAACTGTTCTATGGTGTCTGGAGTTTCGGCGTTCAATAGTTCTATGGTGTCTGGATTTTCGGCGTTCAAACAGAAGTAACTTTTATAATAAGCGATGATCGATAAGCCAACATGTCTTGGACCATAGTGTAAGTTTTAGATTCGAATCACCTCAATAATTTAGGGTTATTTTTCCATTGTCCAGCAGCAAGCTATACATTTAGGTGGTAACGATGATGATTGTAATCTTGAGAACCTCTGTAGGTCCTTCTTCTTCTCAAAAGAAGCTAATTCTAAAGAATCGAGCATAATTATTGAACAGGCTGTATTATATTATGGAACGACTTCGATAGATTGAAACAGCATAAGATGTGGGTTAATATATGTTTCCAGGATGAGGTAGCTCTTAAGGTCAAGGGCAGCAGCCAGTTCCTGTCGCCCGAGGGTGAGAATGTCCAGTTCTCGTACATCGCCGACGAGAACGGTTACCAGGTTCAGGTCAGTATTAGTTTAAGGTGATTATTAATATGACGTTTCTTTTATATTCATAGCGCTATTTTTATCAACTTTATTATTCAACTATGCATATAATTTTTAGTAAAGTCATTTCACTGGTTTCGTCCGGTGTTAATTTGAATCATTTAACATATTTAAAAACTTGACAATATGGTTCCTTGTTCAATTTCGATTTGCATTGCAATGTGTATAAAACGATCTAAGGAGTTATCTTTTCAAGAATAATTCATTTATTCTTAAAATACACATACATGTTGTTATTCCATTATAATGCATTGCGTACTAATGTTAAAATGAAATAATAATAAACAGTTTGTAATTATCAATGCAATTATCAATTTAACTTATATCTGAATTTTCTTTCACAGGGTTCTCATCTGCCTACTCCTCCGCCGCCGCAACCTATCCCCGACTATATTGTGAGGGCTATCGAATACATCAAAGCCCACCCTTACGTCGAGAAACCCTGAACACTTACTTCGAGAAATCTCACACCAAATTCTGTTTTGCGAAATTTCTTCAACACTGCCATTCCCTAGCTAAAATGAGAAATGCTTCAAAAATGAAAAATATTAACACCATCTGAGTACCTACATTTATCTAAGCACCTACATCATTCAGGTTAGGGCCTTATATGTAAGTTGTACATATTGTATTGTTAAGGTTACGCTAAATGGACTCTAACGATTACCAGCTTTTGTTAAACCGATAGTCTTAAGATTTACCTTTATGTTGTTTTATGAATTAAAAAAATGATACAAGAAATATTTACCAAGATGTTTTAATTCAATTATTCAACTACATTTAAAAGAAGCTTGCATGATATAAAGAAAGATAATTCATTGCTTTTGAGAGCATGTGAAGTCGGCGGTATGGTAGTAGTCGCTACGGTTACGGCCCAATCTTCACATAGCTATGCTACTAGGGAAGGCCTTGTCCCTGCAGTGGGAGGTTAGACTCAAATTCACAAATTTGTATCATCGATGAAGCAGTAGGCACAAATTTAGGTGGAGTTTCCCATGTATGTATATGTCGCAGCCAACTGGTTAAAATAGCCGTCCAATCAAACAGCTACTAATAAACTAGCCCTTTGACTGAACAACGCCATTCAATCACACGTCTAGCTTCTTTATTGAATATTTGAGACACTCAAACGTTCAACATTACAGCTGACTCGAAAGGATTAGTTCAGCTACCATCGCGACAGCGCTAGGTGCTTTTTGTTTTTAATATGGCGTCGACCAACCTGTCATTTTGCTTGTGTCAAGATAATTTTCGAAAAGAGAGTAGTAAATATACGTTATTAGTGCTAAGGAGCCAGAAAATATTAAGGAACTACCTAGTAGTATTGACAATATCGATAGTAGATAGGCACATCGATAATAAAGATGAGTTTAGAGGCCAGCTATCGAAAGTCAATCTTTTGATAGTTCGACAATGCGGATCTACTACCTAATTTTTTGATGCCCTCACTTTTCGTTTCGGTTCTGCCTTGATGAATTATTCACCGAAACAGGCCTTCCTTCTAATAATATAAGTGAAGATTAGCAGGTATATATGTGTATTCACCAGTTGGCTAAGCGTCGTCAAGCTGTAGTGGTGAACGTTGCAGTCAACAAGTCGGCTAAGCGACACAGCCGTGTAATTGAATCGCGTTGTTCAGTCAAAGCTGTTTAGCAAACGGCTATTTTAACCAGTTAGCTTCGACGTAAGCAATCCCTATAGATATCGTCTGTCAAATTCACTGCGTGACTAGACTTGCCTCAACGGTAGGGGTTGTAGAAAATAACCTGACTATGAATGGCGGACAGCGGGTCCTATATATTTCAGTATGTCACTGTGCCCCATTCTTTATTTATCACGATGTATGACATTAAAATTAGTCACAATAGGAACGAAAATTTTGTTGGAATTTAAAGGCTTGGATTTATTGAACAATAGTAAACGTTAAGTCGCTTCATGTGGTATAACCTACTATACTTCTTTTCAATGTCTTAGTTATATATGTCAGGTGCGGAAATGGGTCAACAAATGTTTAAGATTATTTTCTCAAGTTGAAGGCAAAGAAAATTTATAAACCTTACCTACACGTACGTACACGGCATACCGTGTACGTTGTTTACTGTCAATGTGTTAACATTCCGAAGTTGATATCACATTATTCGAAATATTACTGTATTGGTCTCCACTCCAGACGAGTACTGGAGTGGAGACCGCGTTTTGACAAGCGTAGCGTAGGATGGAGCGACGACTTGCGAAAGGTCGCTGGTAGAAGCTGGACGAGATGAGCGGTGGACCGGGATATCTGGCGCAAAATGAGGAAGACAGAATGTAATGTCCAGCAGTGGACTGCAATAGATTGAAGAGAAAGAGACTGTATTGAAATTTGGATTGGTTTCAACTCTAGATTAATTAATTTATTCTAAAAAAAAATGCATTTCAACAACATGATGGCATTTAATAATTTTCCTTATTAAACACATAAAATTTATTTTAAATATCAGTCGGTATGTTAACTAGGTTAAAAATATATTTTTTGTTATAATAATATCTGATATACCTGTAAGGGACGAAACTTCAATCTCTTGATGCTCGTGTGCAAAGTCGATAGTTACAAATACTGTTTAGCCTATTACCCGTCTATCAGTGTCGTTTATAAGCAAATATTATTGATAAGCAAGCAGCTTACCTGATGATCATCAACGCAGTCTTAAACGCGCGGTTGTTTTGTTTGATAAATGTATATATACACACAATGCGATTAACACATCATTTCATATCAGGTAATATCATAACAAACAATTGTTTTAAGCGTAAATATGTGCGTTTGACGTATTGCGTCTTGTGCTGCGCTTGCCGATGCGTCAACTGCATAAAGCAATTAATTTGTAATTACTCGTATTTTACCTGATGTGCGTAATGATGTGCGTTAATAGCATTGCGTGTAATGCAGCATTTATCGCATAAAACAACCACGCGATGAATAATTTTATTTTGAACAGGAGGCAAACGAGCATACGGTACCTGATGGTAAGTGACACCGCCGCCCATGAACATTTGCAAGACCTCAGGTCCCAGAAATGCATTGCCAGCACTTTAAAAGTGTGTACGCTAAACTGATAATAATTGCCTCCAGTTCTAAGTAGAAGATATTATTATAATGTTATCGTTATCTTGCAATGGATTCTCGCACACGGACTTCTGCACGAAAGTATCTTTTGAGAAAAACCTCACCTAGCCTTAAATTCCCATTAATTGAATTGCATACAATGAATGAAACATATGATGCTATGCAATGAGAATTAATATTTCCCTTTGGTATATCATGAGTGAGATGGAATTACCACAAATGTGTCCTAGTTCTAAATATCGTCATCATCATATCAGGCGCACTTTATAGGTACTGTTTGATTAGATTTGCCTCATAATTCATTTTCATGAAAGGGACCAGTGAGTGTGAGTGCTTTGCATGTAGTTCAGCAGGCGCTTGTCTTGAGACTTGGTGGATAGAGTATGGTGATATTGTATTCTAAGGAATATAATATCAATCAACTTGTTCATGGACTATATTAAGATACTGTCAATGAACAAGTTTGCTGTAATGTTTATGTAACAATGTGTAATTGTCGCTGATTTCATCATAATCAACATGAAACGACTCCACCGACGGGCACGAGCCCACCCGTAAAGGGTGTATAGGCCTTAGTCGATCATGCGAGCCTAGTGTGTTTTTGCTAACTTTAGATGAATCTCTTTCTAACGACGTTTTTATTCACAGTAAGAGCGTCGAATAACGTACATACATTTTCGAAAATTCGTAATGACATTGGTACGTGGCGGGATTTGAACATGCGCCCTCCCAATTGGAGGGCAATTGTCCACATCATTGAGCCACGGACTATTGTCGCTGATTGATTATAATTAAATAGAATAAGGAACGAGTATTTTAAAAGTAGTTCTGAAACTGAAAGTAAATTGTTTTATTCTGATTGGACATGCGATGATGATGATAAAAGGAAGAGGAGCAAAATACAACTAAGAAAAATGGACTGAATCTGTAATTTTACATTAACTTTGACGAATAATAGACACGAAGAGAAGAAACATAAACATGCGGAATCAAATTTTCTGTATCTAAGCATTCATATAAGATGTCTAGTTAGAGATTATGCTTTTTTTTACTTGATACCCGGTGGGCTGCTTGCTTGATACCTGATATAAATAATAATTAAAGGTGAACTGGCCGATTACAGTCGCACATTAAGTGAATGGGTGAGTTTCGTGCCAATATTTTTATTATTTTTGTCATATTTTGTATAAAAAGGCGCCGATTGTATATTGTGTCAGTAGATTGAGAAAGAAGCTTGCTAAGTCAACATGGTAAGTCTATGTTAAATACTAATCTGGGATATTGCTTTAATTCAGATTAAAACCTAATTTTGATTTACAGTAGTTTGTTAATTTAAAAATAAAAGTATTGAAATCATCATGTGACTGACTGATTAAAAAGCTTAGACCTTAAAAAGCTACAACTCCATTCAGAAACCCAACTCAAGTTATAACTGAGACCTGCTTTAACTTCTTAATTTAAAACACTTGAAATGTTCCAGAAATCCATGATCGTAGCCCTATCCCTGGTGGCGTGCGCATTCGCCGTCGCACCAGACTCGGAAGCCCAGATCTCCCAATTTAGCAATGAAAACAACCCTGACGGCAGCTTCTCCTATGGTTACGAGAGCAGCAATGGTATCTCCGCTCAAGCTGAGGGTCACGTGGAACAGATTAGCAAGGTAACTTCAAGCGTAGACACACCGAGTTGACGACCCATTTTGCGTAGCGAGACGTCGGCTTCTACACCAAGGGTTCGATCCCCGGGCTGTACAAACATTTGTGTGCTATCAAGTCTGTTTGTACTGGTCTGGGTGTTTTCTATGTATTAAATGTAAGTATTTACAAAAAAATATATGTATGTTTATCCGTTGTTTAGTACCCATAATAGAAGCTTCACGCTCAACTTGGGGCTAGATGGCGCTGTGTGAGTGTCAGTGGATATTTATTTATGTCGCCAGTAGCAGACTACTGACTCTTAGATCGTATTCACTATTTCAGGTCATTGTGCCTTTCGCCAGTCTTTTGCCGTCTGATGTTTCGGCTCTTACTTCTGACCAGTTGATCCTCTGGTCCTCTACTTCTTAAAGTTTCAGCGAGCTATGTGAAAGGATGTTGTAGAAAATGGCTTCCTTTTAGTTTAAATCTTTTGTTAATGTTTCCAGGATGAGGTTGCCCTGAAGGTCAAGGGAAGCAGCCAGTACATCTCCCCCGAGGGCGAAAATGTGCAATTCTCTTACGTTGCCGACGAGAATGGCTACCAGGTTCAGGTTAGTATTATAGTTTTTCAAAATTAGACTAAAATAAAATGTAATTTTGGTTTGTTTTTCTCGAAAGTAATTGTAAATTCCATTTTTTAATTAGTAACTTAACTATTTTGAAAAAATAGTTTCTATAACTAAAATTTGTTTTAGTGCTAGTCCTCTCTTCATTTTAATAACCTGTTTTCTGAAATGCAGCTCAATAAAATTTTATTGTTTACAGGGTTCCCATCTGCCTACTCCCCCTCCCCCAGAACCAATCCCTGAATACATCGCGAAATCCATCGAGTACATCAAAGCTCACCCATACGTCGAGAAGAGCTAAATACTTGTTTCAAAAAAACTAAAGCCAAATATTGTTTAGCGGATTTTTTCAACACTGCCATTTCTCAGGGATAGTGAGAAAATGACAAATTAAGTTTGTGCTCAGTTGAGGGCAATCATAAATTGTCAGTGCCATCATTCATTTATCTCACTCTAAGGCTTTATATGTAAGTTGTACATTTTACAATGTTAAGTGTGTAAGTTCGCTAAACTAAATCCAACGAATACAAGCATTTTGTTTTGTTATATTGATAGTTTTAAGTTTTACCGTCATGTTGTTTATATGCATTAAAAGACTTGTACAAAACACATAAATATTGGTTTCTGTATTAAATGTTAGCAATAATCCTTTTTCTTAAAATACCCCGATTACATCTTTACACTTGACAGTGAACATCTGTTAAATAATTTATTTGAAGGTGTAATTCCCATTTAATTTCAGTAAGCTTAGGTTATGGAGAACTCTGGGTTTACATTATGATTAATCCATCAGGGACCTATTATTTGAACACAATATAGAATCTATTGTTTTTGGCATTACGTTTTGCTTGCAGGCGCTTAGGGGTAAATGTCTAAAGAAAATACATTTTCAGGTACAAGTGAAGTACGTAATATATTTATGAACCGATTTAAATTGTCTTCTATACTTATCTATATAGGAACAAATATTTATTTTAAATAATGTTTTACCTTATTATGTATTGTATACCTGTACAAGGTGTATAATACTAATTTTACATAATATATGTGTAGATTTAAGGATGACAAGAGATGGGTTTCAGTTGGGCATTACAAGAAACTTAGAATTAATTAATATTAAAGGGCCGGCAACGCATCCCTGTGACCTCAGCTGTTGCAAATGTCCATGGGCGGCGGTAACACTTTCCATCAGGTGAACCGCATGCTCATTTCTTCTTAATAATATGCATTAATTGTGCATATTATTATGAAGAAATTAATTCAACTGTTTTTCAGTTCAAATCCAATGAAATGAATGTTGACGTTGCCTTGCTTGGTCAAGGAAAAATGTGAATAAATGTTATACACATGTTATATTATGCACATGTTATAAATAAGAGTTCAAAGAATGTTGTTTAAAATGAAACTATTGCACTAAAATTTCCCTCGTTGCTAATTGAAATTCAAACCGAGGTGTTCACTAACTGATTACTGGAACATAAGCTTAAATACCTTTAACTTTAAATAAGGTATTTATATTTATAAGTACGTCACCAGTTGTTGGTGGAATAATCGGCTCGATTAACTTTTAGCTGCATTTATTGAACTAGCATATAAATATAGCAGAAATTTTGCAAACTTTCTAAAACAAACGTAATTATATTATCCAACCATCGCTTTTCTTTTATTTATTTAGGTTTTGCATAAAAGGTTAAATATGCAAGTGCCACATGTCAGATCTCGAATTAAAATTTAATTAGCATATTTATTTTTGAAACCAAAGTTTGAATAATGTAAATTTGATTACGATTGATAGTGACATATATTTTTTTCGATATTTATGGAAAACATTAAAACATATGGCTGTAGTATAGTGACTATAGATTTAGATGTATAAGATAGATATAATATTTGCTGGAAATCTTAAGAAAACTGTATCTCAACATGAAAACACCTAACGTAACATTTCTTAGGGGAAAGAAGGGGGGGACTACTAAGGGCGACTGCGTAAGGTCATTCGAGTACTTTGATCTTATTTTTTCTCCCGCCTTTACAAATTTTATTAGCATGCATATATAGCTGTATTCCAGGCTGAAGGGTGAGAAATGCAAGAAGTTACTGAAAACATTAGTTTAGGAACCTAACGTAAATTTTGGGTAACATATTATGTTACCCAATGTATTGTGAGGTGCCTTTCTTTGGAATCACCGGTGACAGTTTGATACTTACCACCAGATGTGTTCTTATTGATAGTTGACTTATTTCATTTAATAAAATTTAATGAATCACTTATTTATCGTTTACTGTCAGTATCATCATCATCATCAGCCTATTAAACGTCTCCACCGAGGGGCACGAGCCTACCCATAAATGGTGTATAGGCCTTAGTAGTCCACGCGGGCCCAGTGCGGGTGGCCCACTTCACGCACATCCTATTAATCTCTTCACTGGTGTGCACAGGTTTTCTCACGATGTTTTTCTTTACTGCAAGAGCGTCGGATAAACGTACATATAATTTCAGAAGTTCGAAAATAGATTGGTACGTGGTAAGATTTGAACCTGCGCCCTCCCAGTCTAAAAGCAACAGTCCACACCATTAGCTTGTTAAAATAGACGTTTTATTTAATCTCAATATGGATTTCTTCATTACGAAGAAATATACTGAAAAGTTTTGTAACTAAACATTTTAGTAAACGTGTTACGTAATATATCAAGTGCCTACCCTCAGTATTACCCTGTCTGGACTTGGATTAGATATGTATAGGTCTAAATCTTCATTATATTATTACATAGCCTCACCTTTACAATGGCCTTGAATGTTAAATTGATCCATCCAGAGTTGTGCTTCGAACTATGGCATTTACCTAAATACCACCTAGAGAGACTTGACAGAGTTTTTTTATTATCTCTACCTATATTTTTACTCATTCAAGTTTGTTTTTTAAAAAGAGTCATAAAGTATTTGTAAAATATTTAAAAAGTGGTCTATAACTGTCATTTATGCATTAGTCTAATAATAAGCATACTTAAGTAAAATAGTGCTGATTGTTTTTAATATTTACTGAAAACATCTTTCATTAATGTTATATATAACACAATATCGGTTAGGGTATTTTTTTTAAGACAAGTTTATGAAATAATACTTTTTCTTTATTTGAAACGTGTATAATAGAAATAGATATTTAGCATCTAAATTCATAGCTTTGAAGAGATAGAGCCTTAATCCACAATGCTGCCTAATTTTGTATTTGTGGGTGTTATGGATTACGAAGCACGTAATACATATCTTGTACGAAAGCGTCTTTCATCTTAGACAATCAGATGATTCAGCCTGCAATGTCGGCACCAAACTGGAAAAAATCTCCTCCAAAAAACCTCCGGATAACAAGGATTGGACTTTGAGCGTCAAGCGTTGGATTTAGACAACACATGTAAATCCAACGCTGTGACAATTTAATAAAATTGTAATGATTCAATATAATAATTCAAGAATACAAGATAATAATTACAAATATACTAAAAGAAAGTATTAAGACAAATATAACAGAACATAAAAAAATACAAATAAAAATAAAGAGCAGATTTATTTATTCAAGAAACGATAAGCACTATCCACGTTCCGTGCGATGGGAAATTTCTGGAATGGTGGACGAATAGCAAACGATATAGCGTGGACCGACCACCCACAAGATGGATGGTTCGATGAATGGCCTTAGGATGCAAGAATTCTAGTGTGAAACGCTGTTAACAATAAAGCGGAGTTACTAAAGCAAATAATATTCTTTTGAAAATCCACTAAGAGATGTTTGTGTAAACAAAAATGTTAATATGGATATCACTACAGCTGTGATTTAGATTGCTGGAAAGATTCAATTGCGAGGTTTCATACTGTTAATTATAATAAGCTAGAAACAGCCTTTTACGCAAATCGCTTCAATTTGTTTTTACTATTACAGTCCGCTGCTGGTTATGTCTTAAATTCTGTATTTTGCGTTATAATATCCCGACCGTAACCAAATGACAAAAAAGGAACCGTTAGAGATTCGTTATGTCTTTCTGTCTGTTTTTCTGAGAAGCGCTATTATGTTCTCTAAGAAACCTTAGAGCTCGTTATGTCTTTCTGTGAACCGCTATTAAATTTTGTCCNTTCAACGCTGTGAAATTTATAAAATTGTAATGATTCAGTATAATAATCAAGAATACAAGATAATAATTACAAATATACTAAAAGAAAGTTAAGCAATATAAAGAACATAAAAAAAATACAAATAAAATAAAGAGCATTTATTTATTCAAGAAACGATAAGCCTATCCACGTTCCGTGCGATGGGAAATTTCTGGAATGGTGGACGAATAGCAAACGATATAGCGTGGACCGACCACCCACAAGATGGATGGTTCGATGAATGGCCTTAGGATGCAAGAATTCTAGTGTGAAACGCTGTTAACAATAAAGCGGAGTTACTAAAGCAAATAATATTCTTTTGAAAATCCACTAAGAGATGTTTGTGTAAACAAAATGTTAATATGGATATCACTACAGCTGTGATTTAGATTGCTGGAAAGATTCAATTGCGAGGTTTCATACTGTTAATTATAATAAGCTAGAAACAGCCTTTTACGCAAATCGCTTCAATTTGTTTTTACTATTACAGTCCGCTGCTGGTTATGTCTTAAATTCTGTATTTTGCGTTATAATATCCCGACTTTCTTTTCGATCTTTTACGAAAAAAACATACTCCACAACTTGTCTGCTCCAATAGTCATACATACTGCGTCACACTTTTTAGGGTTCCGTAACCAAATGACAAAAAAGGAACCGTTAGAGATTCGTTATGTCTTTCTGTCTGTTTTTCTGAGAAGCGCTATTATGTTCTCTAAGAAACCCTTAGAGCTTCGTTATGTCTTTCTGTGAACCGCTATTAAATTTTGTCCAGAAATAAAAAAACCTTTTTGGGGTTCCCCATACATTGAACTGAAACAAAAAAATTTTTTTCATCGAACCCAAATGTCTAGGATATCAAGGTGTAGCTCATAATAAAATATATTAAGGTTTTAATATAATAATATGTCATCATCATCAGCTCATTAAACGTCCCCACCGAGGGGCACGAGCCTACCCGTATAGGGTGTTTAGGCCTTAGTCGGCCACGCGGGCCCAGTGCGGATTGGACGAATTCATACACAACCTTCGAATCTCTTCGCAGGCGTGCATGAAGGTTTCCTCACGATGTTTTCCTTCACCGTAGGAGCGTTGGATAACGTACATATATTTTCGAAAACACATTGGTACGTGTCGGGATTTGAACCTCAGTCCTCCTGGTAGGAAGGCGACGCTCATAATAATATGTATGATGTTCATAACAATAAAATCTAATAACGAAATTTGGTGTGAACGGTATCTAGTCTTTAGTTACTTTTTTATTCATCATAAACGGTGAACCAATGTTTTCTCATATTAAAGCTGTAGTAGGTGTCTAAATAAATATTTTATTTTATTTTATGTTACTTGATGCTTGGTACCCTCCACGGGTATCCTATTTTTATTTATGGACAAAGAGTACATTTTACTGTTAAAACGCTATTAAGTTGATTAAATGTCATGCACCTGTCAAATTGATGTTATTGATGCATAACTAAAAATAAATGTATGCATTGGTATTTACAGATTTTGCATTAGCACAATCCCGTAGAAAAACTTGATTTTGATTCTAGCCGCTCTTGGTATAAAAGAACGTAAATTGAATTTAGAAATCAGATTGTCTCATAGCACATCACAAACCCACAACCAAAATGGTAAGTAAAAAAAGTGTGATTTTAAAATATTTGTTGAGGAAAGTTTTAGTTGAGCAAAGATCAACGATTTCAATGGAATAGGTTTTTCAGCAATTTATTGTTTTGTATTAAAGTGACTTTTACAGCTGTAATACTGAATAGTATCAGAGATTTGATAATAGTAAAACAGTTCAAAATACTATACTTATAAAGTAAATTAATCCTAGAAGTTATCGAACAAGTACTACAAGACAACAAGTTAAATACAAGTTATAGTTCTCAAACCAGGTCTCAAAATCGTTACTTTATCTAGATTTGTATTTTTTATGCCACAAGTGAACGGGACGGTCAGTTCGCTCATCTGGTGGTTAGTGATACGCCTGACCATGACAAAAGCAATGTTGAAGGGAATTCATAACATTACGTAGTTATTATTTTTCCGTCAACACTGCCCTGCGATTTGAGTACTCTACTATAAAACTATCAGATAATTGGAGTCGTGTTCATGTTTGAAAATAGTTTTTATGGTCTTTAAATATGTTTTTCTTTTAGAAATTCCTGATTGTTCTCGCTGTTGTGGCCGCGGCCAGCGCTGACGTAGCCCACTTGGACTTCAACGCCCCCATTGTCAGGTCTGACTACGAAATCAGCCCCGAGGGTCAGTTCCAGTACGCATACGAAACCGGCAACGGAATCGCCGCGCAAGCCTCTGGTCTTGTAAAGAACCCCAACTCAGTAAGTTCTATTCTCTTAAGATGAAACGTTTTATCGGATTTTTGTTAATCTGTTGATATCGGTTTGGTTATTTGTTTATGGTTCATTAGCACTTTGCGTTTTCTTTAATTTCTGATCTTTATTAACCTCAACTTTGTTTTAAAATCTTTGGAAGCCATCGGAAAAATAAACAGAATTGTTTGAATATTTAAATGTACATTTGTTTCAAACTTATTCAAGATGTTGTGTAATCGATTTTTTGTTTTCTGTGATGTATACAGGTTAGACAATAGGCAAAATTAATTTTGTTACAATGATGTTACTAAGATTAAATCGATATTGCTGAAGCGTAATGTAAGAAATCGAATTGAACACAATGTAGAAAACAAACAAAAATTACGCACAAAAGCAAAATTCTAATGCGGACAATAAATTTAACATAATACGAATTAATTAAATTGTCACACATATATACCATATAGTTTTTCGGCTCATTGAAATGCTCGAAGCCTAATAGGTTTAATCACCTTAATGACCATCCATGATATCCATCGGATAGCACGTAAACTGTTTCCGATTGCTGCAATTTGCGATCTCCATTGAAATTTCAAATCGTACAGTGCTCGTTATAAAGGTTTTATTTCGATATCAGGTAACTGAATCGCGATATCGGGAAACAGTGATATTATGTATTAACCTCCTAATGATGAGGTACTGTACCTATGTCCATCAGTGGATTTATGGCATTGCGATGTTGAATTGATTCAAAAAAGCTTTGAAATGCTTATTGAACATCTATTATTTTTATTTTAGGCTTAGTTAATGCATCAAATGTTCGGTATGAATACGGACGAAACGTTTATAAAAAAAATCAAATGTGATAAGTGCTTCAGTTAAGAACCTAACTATTTTCGATCTATAAAATAGACTTACTTTTACGTCTATTTTACAAAAGAGTGGTTCAGGTCATATATCAGTCAACATATCTCAAACTTATTTTTTCTTTTAATGAATAAGTCTTTACAAAACACTTTGAATAGTCAATTTAAGAATAAGTTAAATTTATGTGTGAATACCAGTTCGAACAGTTGATCCCACTGAGAATACTTCGGAAAGAAAACTCAGTAGTCGCTCGCCAATGATTTTACAACCATTGGAACTTTGTATACTGTGACTAAATATCTTTAAGCCACAAGTTATGTATCTTATGCTATAGGTACAAGCTGTATTCCATAACATGGCGAAGTCATTAACTTTGATATTTGTTATGTAGTATAAAGCATGTTTTTAGAAACAGTTGTAAATAAGCTTGGAAGAGTAATTTACCATTATTAACCTATATGCAAAATATTTGAGAAATTTTAAGTCAAAAAGTCCTATTGATTTCGAGACTTGAAACCCCGCTCAACATTGTAGCAAAAACACCAAACGATTCTTAAATTATAATATTTTATTTTGGTTTAATATAGGTAATTCTTAATAAATATGTATAAATAGTAAAATAATGCTAGGACCTTCGGTATGTAGATGTCCTTCCTTATTATCACAGAAAATATCCTATTGCACGAATTGTTGTAGGTATTATTAGTTCGAAGAAGTGATAAAATGGATTGGAAAATGTCAAGGGCAAATTCGAGAATACATTTCATATACCCGTATTATGTTAAATATTGATGAAATAACATTTGAAGCTATTCAAAGATGCTAGCATGCGCTGTTCACGTGATATTTAATAATTTAAATATATTTGTAATTTTGTTTTGCGTATGATATACTTGTATTTCGTATAGCTTACAATGTATAAAAAGTACCGATCAATTTTATGAAAGCGATTTTTTTCTTTATTTAGTACGTTTAATAGTACCTACATGTACTCGTGTAGGTATATAGTTCGTGTTCGTGCAACCGATCCCGTATAGTGTAAGATCAACATTTTTTAAACTGAACTTTTCATGAGAATAACATGTGAAGTTTTAAGAACACTTTTTATTATAAAACCCAATTGCTATCCATCGTTATTTATTTGCATTGTTCAATTATATCCGTCGGTGTTTTAAGTGCTTGTTTTTAGTTTTGTCATTCATTCATCTCATTTCAGGAGAACCCCGCTTTGGAGGTCCAGGGTAGCTTCAACTACAAAGCACCTGACGGTCAGCCCATCCAGCTGTCCTACATCGCCAATGAGAACGGATACCAGCCCCAGGTAAGTTTGAAGTTTATTATATATAGACATCTGACTGTCCTCTTCTTTATACATCATCATCAACTCATTATTCGTCCCTACCGAGGGGCATGAGCCTACCCGTATAGGGTGTTTAGGCCTGAGTCAACGCGGGCTCAGTGCTGATTGGCAGACTTCACGCACAACTTTTGAATTTCATCGTTGGCGTGCGCAGGTTACTTTACGATATTTTCATTCACCGTAAGAGCACCGGATTAATGTACAAATAGTTTCGAAAATTTGAAAAGACATTGGTATGTGTCGGGATTTGAACCTGCACCCTCTAGATCTGAAGGCAACAGACCACACCACTGAAACACCGACGCTACACACAATGAATATATTATTATATATTACGAATATTGAGATAAGCTAGTAAATATTGTACTCCTTTAGGTATGATGGTGACCTTCCTCCATCAGGAAGATACTCAACTATTTCAATTATTATTCTCATCATTACGTTAGAGTAAAATAAGGTACCTTCGTACTTACTGAATACAAATTGTATTAGAATAACAATGAACACAAATAGAATCTCTCAATAGCATCAGAGATGATTTTGTGCCAGAGTTTATATTATGAGCTATTCAATTTGTTATATGTAACTAATTGAAACATTCATAGATAGCAATAATATATTTATATTTATAATATAATATGGTGTCCAAAATATAATCGTGATCAAGATGTCATGTAAACGTTGAAATTTATTAAATTATAAAGAAAATAACAAGCAAAGTTTTGAACTTCAATTCCTCGATCAAAACCGGAGCCTCGCTGAGATATCCGAGTTGAGCATTATTAAAGTGTTTGAAATTATTGTCTACTTCCAGGGAAGCCATCTGCCCGTCCTTCCCCCAATCCCTGAAGCCATCGCTCGCAGCCTGGAGTACATCGCAGCCCACCCAGCTCAGGCCGCCGCTAACGTCGTGTCCGCACCCGTCCGCGCCGCTGCTGCTCTCCTTGGTTAAACCTGACAGTCTCCCCACCCTGATGTTGCCACAATAAATTTTCAATTATACTTGTATATTTTATTTTATCAAAACCAAATATCAGGCCTTGAGCTTACTGACTTTGGCAAGACAACGTGCTCAAGCATAGCGAAACTCAAACCCACAAATGGTGTATACAAAGTAATCATAAAATGACGCTTTTGAATCGTCTAAATGCTATGTTTGATTCTGCTCACTAACCTAATAACCTAAAAAACAGGTTGTTTGAATACCAAACTCAGTAAAATTGAAATTTTTAAATGTTTGAAAAGGGAATAAAATGTTGTTTTTGATCCAATTAAACTCGAGCTTCACTTTTTTCTGGTTCATTCATAAAATTGGCGAGCATAAGGGGCTATCAGCCTTAAGTATTTACACAATGAGTCTAGAGGATTCCCCAAGTGTAGTGACCACCAGGTTGTATAATCGATGCCTGAGTGGGACTCGAACCTTTGCTTAGTGTGTTGTGGGGCCAGCTAGATAATGTAGTATATGTTAAGGTATATGCACGATATTGTATAAATTTAGTATAACCACTGCTATACTGAAAATCGTTTCGATAAATAACATTTTATAATACTCTTCTGTATTTCAGAAAGAAGGCACTGTAGTGACAATTACTGGCTATAAGTTCAAACATGTATCGCGTCAAGTGACAGAAATAAGGCAATGTTTACGGAAAACAATAACATAATTGGGTTTCTTCAACACTGCATTAGTTATGGACTATTTGTATTATATGTAATTTAACATCAGCTACATTATTAATAATTTAATAGTAATTATATTTCTGTCAATTTTGCTCTGTGCCAATCACCCGAAACGACAGATGTTTGGTCTAAACAGTGGTTTCACTAATGATTCATGTACAACATCAATAATTTAATAATTAATTTCGGCAAGGCATAATGTTCACATCTATACATAGTAATGGCACATGAAGGCCATTTCATTCAAGTCGAGGTCATTGATTTCTAATGAAATTATTGTGTACTATTATTTATTGAAGTTCAGAACCTTGAAAAGCCTGGCCGAATTTGAGTATGAATCATTTTGTACTTTGGGCAACTCGCATATTGGAAGACAAGAGGAGCACTGACCTCGAAACCAAATGTGACGAGCCAAAAGCCCTCAGGCATTATGTCTATTGCAGATTTGTGAAGACAGTTAAGTTAACCTTAACGGGTGCTTAGTTCGTAAATACGCATGTCAAACTGATGATAATGTTTTACTCTAACTCTCTCTTCAACCTATCGCAGTCTACTGCTGGACATAGATATCTCCCATTCAGCGCATTGTATGCAAAATTAGTATATTTGAATTCATATTAATGCCTAAAATTTATATGTTAAAAAGAGTTACTGTCACCTCGTGGTTAACATTTTGGTAGGATAAATAACGTCGTTTTTACAATATTAAGGTCAAATTTTTAATAGGACTTACACGATTTCAGCGGACTTTCGGAGACTATACTGAATCTTGCTGAAGGGAACCGGTTGAATTTCTTGCTGGTTGGCTGCAAATGGCAATCACTGTTTAACGGGCAATTGCAGAGCGATGTAATGTAGAATCCTTGATTTTCGTATTGCCTTTATGGAACCTAGGAAATACTGAATACCAATAAATTACATTTCATGTCACAACAAGCTAACACCGAAAATTTTACAGTGTCACTTTGGTTAATCGGGCGTTAAATAAACTGCGTAAATGATGTCATTTTTCATCCCACAAACTTATTTCGAAGGCAAAATATATGGTAAATATCATCCCATCATCTTAAACCACAAATAGTATGCAATCGGCCATATATTGATAATATTTATAATAATACTAGTATTAAGACCAAGGACGTGTTTTAATTTCAGCAGAATATAAGTAGGTTTTTAAATGTCAATTCCTTATTGCCTTAAGACTATAATGCGGTCTAACAGTCACGTGACCTCTTGGGGTGTCAAAGTTCAGTGTGTCCAAATCATATGTTCAGACTTAAGTGTTATATAATTCTAGCTAAACTCGAATCTATAGATGGTTATTCGATTAGCTATAAGCTGTTGCGATACAACGATTCATATTCGGAAGATAATCAGATTGGATAGTAAACGATCGAAGCTCCGTCTATTAATACAACTTCGACTAGTGTTATCGTTATGTTAGTGTGAATTGAACTTATACCAATAGTTCTGTATCAAAATCTATAAATAGTTTATATCTTAAACGAATATTTTTATCTATAGCTTATTGGAAATTCTTAAATATTTCATACTTCGTTCAGTTGACGTTAATAAAATGAGCAAAAAATAATGATCTCTGTTAAGGACTTATTTTATTCTTTTCAAATTTACACAAGTGACATGTACAATTAGTTGTAAATTAGCTATAGCTATCATGAAAAACCGATTAGTTATATGTATATTAGATAAAGAGCTTCGTTTTCTCTATTGGATATGGAACCCTTTAAAACAATAAATCAGAAACGTCAAGCAATAACTACTTATGTAACTATATTTAGTAAATCGAGTAATGTCCTGATAAATGGAATGTACATATTATATTTAAAAACGATTCATTATATGTGTTACTAAGCATTTTATTTTATGACTGGTGGACGGTCAGACCACTGACTCTATTTGAATGTATTTTTATATCGTTTTACTTAAGAATGTGAAATAGGCTACACACCATTCACATTGGCCATGAACCAATATTATCTGCTTGGCTATGGCTACTTTTTGCATAAAAACTAATTGTAAAATGCTCATCTCTGTTTAAGAAAAAAGTCGTTACCCTTTTCTGTAATGACAAATAAAAACGCGTTGTTAAAATAAAAAAGGCACTATTTTCGATGAAAACGAATGTGGCATATATAATAAATATTTGAATTCTTACGACTAGTTTTGATAAATAATGTTAAAATACAGGTTTTATAGTCGATTTTAATTGCTACTGACCTAATTTAAATAAAAAGGTTTCCTAATGAATCAAGACAGGTTTTTCAATATAATTGCGAGACCTTGTAGATAGATTCGTAGATTTACTCTATCTTTGAACTATAAGATCTATTGAACGTATTATTTACATATTTGTATGAATCAGCAATCCAGCAGACAGCACACTTGTTGGTAAGGCGCATTTATCACCACTGTGTAGTTGCTAACTCGTGACGAAAATATTTAAAGATTAGAATCACAATAAACAAGAAATTTGGTACTAGCTCCTTAAGGGATTTTCATAAATTTATGGGTTTGTACCACTGATTCAAAAACAAAACCCTCCTGCGGTAGTAGGATCAAAAAGCATTGCTATGACCCGCTACGGTAGCAAAGGTGCATCATCATTAGCCTTTAACATTCCAATTCAAGGAGAGTGCTACTACAAAAAGAAAACTTATAAAAAGTTAAAACCAACTTTAACCAACCACGTAGTTTAAATCGTTAAATCAACTGAAAATAAACTCAGCAGTTCTATTCTCACTTGCCTAATATTTTCACATACGTTTCATCTTCACCACCTAGATCAATTAAAGTTCTCTACAGAACGTTTTTGTCGTAATTGTTTGTAACGGATTTGTGGAATCAGTTTCCAACGAAGATATATCCAGAGCGATACGACCTATCATTTCTATGCCCTTAGTTATTGTAAATATATGTGGGCGGGGTGTCGTTTACCATCGATGAGTTTGCTCTGTATATCATAAAAACCCCCCAACCAGATGGTCTGATGATCTGGTTAAGGTGGCAGGTAGCAGATGGATGTCAACTGCAAGGGATCGGTCCGCGTGGAAATCATTAGGGAGGCCTTCGTTCAGCAGTGGACTTTCTAGGTTGTAATGATGATCATAAAAAAGTTTCGGTACTATCTCACCCAATAAATCAAGTTCATGTCATGAATTCTCAAAGAACGTTACCTTAAATAGTTCTTAATCATCAACCGCACATATATTTCGTAACATGTCAATATACTCGGTTATTTCGCGTGTAATGTTATCAGAGTCACAGATTGTATTCTGTTATACAAGAAACCTATAGATTTATGCGCTAGCCGACGTTCATATATTAATTTACATTACGTAAACCAGCCGAGTTGAACTTTTGGAGTGCATACTTAAGATGGTTACTTCACACTGCCTAGGCAACTTTTTGCTATTAACTATGACCTGTTACCCGTATTTTAATGTCAGCGAATATGCTCTTGTATGAAATGCTAATTTGAAAGGTAATTTACGAAAACATGTTTTCTAGGGAGCCTTTTAAAGTATTTAATGTAATAAATTTAACGGTTTTAATACGCCTAAATAAAATTATTGCTCGAAAAAAAAGACGACACATTAAGTACTATTTCATTTTACCCGTTACAAAACTTAATAAAAAACTTTTTGGTTATCTCATTAAGTGTAGAGGGTTTGCCCCTTTAAGCCTTTCTCTAAGGAAGTTTATGACTAGATACTACTTCTTTGGATAGACAATAGTGTTGCTAGTACTAGCAGTAAGTGTTGCCGCCAATATATTTAAAAATATAATACATCAAGTTACCGTGAGCTTTCACAATAACTTGATGAATTTTACAGGTGCGGAAACAATTCCAATTTTGATTGCTCGCATCGAACTTGACCGTTTTGGCGATAATGACCGTTTCTTGGTGAAGTTGCACCGGCGTAATCGCTTCCTTGACATCCTTACACATTTTATATGATTAACGCGGCGAATGTTTGGCATGAATAAGGCGAGTCGTCTCGATTGTGATGCTCATATATTTTATATGAATAATGTTATGCTTAACATAATCGATTGTCTGACGAAATACTCGTTGGGATTACAAGACATATTGTCGTCGTGGTTTGATGACCCATTTGGTGTAATGGTTGAGACGTCGGATACTACTCCAATGGTTTCGGGTTTAATCCCCGGGCACTACAAACATTTGTGTGCATGAACATTGGTTTGGGATTTTCTATGTGTAATATGTATGTATTTGCATAAAAATGTTTATCCGTTGTTTAGTATCCATAAATCCTATAATACAAGTTTCACACTAAACCTGGGGCTAGATGATTATTATTATTAGCGTAGGACGACCTCCGGCCCGATGGACCGACGACTTGCGAAAGGTCGCTCGCTGGTGGAGGCTGAATGAGGAAGGCGAAGGACCGGGATATCTGGCGCAAAATGGGGCAGACCTATGTCTAGCAGTGGACTGCGATAGGTTAAGAGATAGAGATGATTATTTGAGATGATGATGATGATATGTGACATTGTGTAGCAAGAGGCTTTTGGCCATTGAAAATGCAAGTGTTAACCGATGACTGTAAAGCGGGAAGGTTTCTTGAGAGGCGTCAAATTAACGGAAAAAGAAACTTAGACCCAGCTAGATGGACCGACTACCTGCTTATGGAGGCGGGTAGCAGATAGAAGCGGACTATAAGGGGTCTGTCCGCGTGGTAATCATTTATGGAGGTTTCCGCTCAGCAATAGACATATAAGGCAACAAAGCCGTAAATTCTGCTTTTTCTTTACGAGTAATGATAATTTTATAATTCTTACCAAACAAGAGTTAGAGTTTACGGCAACCGAAGTGGTATCCTTCCACTAGCTAAATCGCCACTAACAGACAAGTATTAATTTAAGTGTGCCTGATAAGCAATTTAAATTATGCATGATTAGACACTATTAATGATGTTTTACATGCAAAATCAAATAAAATATCTGTATGGTGATAAATCAACAGGGTATTCGGTTTTATATCTAATAATTGTGCTCTTCAACTTAGCTTTTTCAGGCGTATTAGGTAGTGTATTTGAATGTATTCATTATAGAAATGCCCTAACACAAAAATTGCTGAGTAATCATATAAAATAAACCCTGGCTACAGCTGAGGTGATACAAAGTCACAAAGAAATCTAAGCTTTAAAAAGTTTTTAGTGCTCTGAGTTGAAGGGGTCTGAGACCTAATTATCACTACAGAGGTCCTTGATTCAAAGGGCACAGTGTGTGTGTGCGAGCGCGCGCGCGCGTGGGTGTGTGTGTGATCATGAAGCTAGTTACGAACTGTATATTTCATTCAAATAATATATTATATGTAATATTTCACAAAATAAATAAATCAGTTTATCTTTTTTTTAGTTTGGGGCTAGCTGACGCTATGTGATTATCAGTGGATATTTATTTATTTGTATTTATAACGAAGATTCAAGCTGAGGCCGGATGAGGCTTTGGTATCACTGCGGACGAGCCGGTCCATTCATGAACAAGCATGGAATTCTCATATTTAAAACAAACTTGATTGCTTTGGTTTTTCATCGTATGGGTGACCGTAAAGTATAATCGTACTTGGGATGATACGTTAAGCTGTTGGTCCTGATTACTAAGTATGCTAGCCGTTCATACCTACCAATTCCCATGAGCCTGCGGGGTTGGTAACAGCCTCATCGACAATTAGCTATGAGGTGTGTGTTGTGCCCTACAGTGGTAGTGTATACGCTAATTTTGTGGTCGGCCTCGGAGATTGGACATCTGGTCTTCTAGGTTACCTTGAACCTCGTTTTTATTGTAGTTGTTAGTGTAATTGTAGATTTCAGGGATGAGGCAGTTAATTATTGGATGATTACTTATCAGCGATATTAATGTGGTCTTTTTTTGAATAGTTTGCTGTTAAAGTCAGTTCATTCTGCGAAGTCAAATATAAATACATAAAGGGTTCGATCCCCGGGTAGTACAACCATTGGTGTGTATGAACAATAAACAGGTATGTTTGTATTGGCCTGGGCGTTGCTATGTATCAAATATGTGTGTATTTACAATAAAAGTATGCTTAATTTGGACCTAAACGATGTTGTGCGAATTTCTTGGATTTTATATTTATGTATTTTTCGGAATAACTGGTAGTAAGATGACAGTATCGTCGCAAATTTTTGAAAAAATAATCTTCTATATTACTGTTCAAGGCAAATCAACGAAGGGTATTTTTGTATGAGTGCTATATGCCCAATTGACCTGTATTTATTCAATGGTTTTTGCGCCTATGGATAGGTCATGGTCACCAGTTCATATACCTAAGCGTAATCTTTGAGAGCAAAAAGTTTAGGATAAGAAGTTTTACTTTCAATGATTAGTTATAAGCGAATCTTGTTTTTTATTGTTTTTTTTTAAACTAGGAGATGAGGATGAACTTCATTTATATAATAGTGCTTATTTATTTTTAAACAACCTCTCTTATTAAATATTATTTATTATTGTTGCTTCTTAGAGATGCCAATGTAAGTAGTTCACTTATTCAATACTAAAGATTAACTCACCATTTTCTAGCTCTTGTTTTAAAAGATGCAAAATATTAGCAGACTAATATTTTGGTGCGTATATTTAACATTACATGGTTCTTTAATGAAAATGAAAGTGTTTATTCAGTTTAGGTCCTTAAAGAACACTTATGAATGTCAAATGAAGCTACCACTGGTTCGGGAGGCAGTTTCCACTGAGAAGAAACCAGTAAGAAACTCAGTAGTTATCTTTTAAAAAAATGTGTTGAATACAGAATCATTTGTAATCAAAATAATTATGTAAAGCAAATTATATTTACAATTTTTATCATATTAAGTATTGGTAAAAATATAATAATCTGCAAAGTACTATTAAGCAGTTAAGTATTATATAAATTTAAATAGATTATAACAAAAAAAAAACAAAAGTAGTGCAGGCGTGGAGATCAACAAAACCCCTTCCACCCTAAAACGTGGAGTTTTAGGGTGGAAGGGATCCACCTCCTAGTGGTCCACCCCGGTCAACGGCTTCACGGGCATTTCGTCCTTGATGTCGGCTAAGTGATCCCCTCGCGGTGGTAGACTTTGCAAGAAGTCGCCTGGTTCGCGACCACCCTTCAGTGTAAAGTCCGGCGCCAAACAGTTCGCTGTGTTCCGTCGAGTTAACTGGAGAACCAGTGCCTATTTTTTGGGGTTTTGAGTGTAGTTGTTGTTGCGTAGATCGCTTAAATGGTTTAGATAGCGGAGTAAGTTATGTCGGAAGGCTCATTATGGAGGGTAGCGGGATCCGTAGCACGGTCTTAGTCGTTGGCCGACCGCAGTTAGTAGGGGGCCCAAGTAATGCACTAGCCATGTAAGAAAGGCTGCCCACCACTCGCGAAAAATCCCGGAATGCTCCATCGTGCCAGTTGGCGACTGGAAGGGAGGACCCGATGGCCATTCCCGGGGGGGTACGGGCGTCCCCGCAGTCTCCATGTGAGTCTCTTTATTTCTGACTTACTTCTGTTTGTTTTCAGACAATAGTCGATCAGCGCCTGGACTACTTTCTCATAACCTAAAAAACTATTATTATCACTCATGAACAGGAAAAAAAGGAAACAATTTAATCAACGGCTGCACTTCCTCCCGCGTAAAGTGCACCTCACGAATATAAGAGGGTTGCACTCAAATCTCGACTCGGTCCATTACCATCTTGAGACCGTTAAGCCGCACCTCTTGTTTCTAACGGAGACACAGATAGCCACACCGTCGGATGTGTCGTATCTCCAATTCATAAAGCGTGCTGGAGTATGTCTGTATGTTCGGGATGATGTGTGCTGCAAACGACTCCGTTGCTTTGAGTTGCCGGGGTTTTCCGTCCTTTGGGTTCTTGTGGACTCTGGCATGGAGAAAACTTTATACGTTGCTATTTACCGCTCGCACCGTAGTGATCAGGAAACCACCAACCTCTTTGATAGCCTGATTGAGATGGCTGATAAAGCTCAGCAACGCTATCCTACTGCAGAGTTAGTCTTCCTGGGGGATTTCAATGCTCATCACTCCGATTGGCTATACCCTTATCAGAGAACCGATCATGCTGGTCGAGAGGCCCGAAGATTGGCGCTGTCGCACAACCTTACCCAGCTTGTGAGTGAACCTACGCGCGTACCCGATGTCGATTCCCACACACCTAATTGCCTTGACTTGCTACTGACATCTGATCCTATTAAACACTCAGTATCAGTCTCGGCTCCGCTAGGCTCATCTGACCACTGCTTAGTACAATCCGTGTCAACATTTACACCTCCCGATGACAGTCTAGTGGCACAAGAAGGATCTGGCACTATGAGTCAGCTGACTGGGATGAGATGCGACACTTTTTTGCTTCTTTCCAGTGGCGAAGGTGTTGTTTTTCTACGGGTGAAGCTTCGGCTTCTGCGGGTGAGGTTGTCGGTGTGATACAGCAGGGAATGGAATTCTTTATCCCTTTTTCTGATATCCCGCTCAGTCGCAAAGCTCGCCTTGGTTTGGTTCTGACTGTGTTTTGGCAGTATCTAGGAAGATGTCTGCGTATCGAGCATGGGTTGAGGCTCGTGATCGTAAATTTCATCCGCGTATTGTTAAGAGAAGAAAAATAGCTTATAACTCCGCAAGTAACTGTTGCAAACGTGTCCTCCGTAAGGCCCGCTATACTCACGTTGCCCGTATTGGGGCAAAACTTGCATCACACCCTTCTGGAAGTAAGCAGTTTTGGTCACTTTCAAAACTGTAGAGTCCAACTTCTGTCGACCTTCGTTACCACCCTTGCTAAAGGCCGATGGTTCTCTGGCTCATACCGCAGCGGAAAAAGCTAATTTATTGGCTACACTGTTTGCAGGTAATTCTCAGTTGAGCCCAAGGGGAAAGACGCCTCCTTCCATTCCTCCATGTGGTACGTTGATGTCCGATATTTCAATTCATTGTAGGGATGTCCGCAGGGCACTTCGGGAACTAGACGTCAATAAGGCCAGCGGACCAGATGGTGTACCTGCTAGAGTCCTGAAATATTGTGCTCCCGAACTGTCGCCTGTGCTTACGCGATTATTTCGCTTGTCTTATGACTCCGGAACTGTCCCCCAGTGCTGGAAGCTAGCAAATGTGCAACCTATACCTAAAAAAGGCAGTCGTGCTGATCCCTCAAACTACCGTCCTATCGCCATTACCTCTCTATTATCCAAAGTAATGGAGAGAATTCTGAATACCAAATTACTAGCATATTTGGAAAGTAATGATTTACTGAGTGACCACCAATACGGCTTTAGACAAGGGCGTTCTACTGGTGATCTACTTGTATATGTTACGCATACCTGGAACGAAGCTTTGGAGAATCATGGCGAAGCTCTATCTGTATCGCTTGATATAACCAAGGCATTTGATAAGGTTTGGCATGCGGGTTGCTTAACAAACTTCCAGCCTATGGGATTCCTGCAGGCCTATGTAACTGGATATCTGATTTTCTTAGTAACCGTTCAATCAGAGTGGTTCTAGATGGTTGCTCTTCTGATCATTTTCAGATTAATGCCGGTGTTCCTCAGGGATCAGTTCTCTCTGGGACGCTTTTCCTGTTGCACATCAATGATCTACTTATTCCAGGTATTGTTGGCTATGCAGATGATAGTACTGTCTCAGAGAGATACTTTTCAAGTGCAAAGGCTTGCGGTAGTGAGGTTCAAACCTTGAGGATGGCAATGGTAGCGCGCATTGATCGAACTTTGGAATCAATTGCTGCCTGGGGTGATGATAATTTGGTTGAGTTCAATGCTGCCAAAACCCAGGCCTGTTTGTTTTCAGCCAAAAAAAGTGCATTTAACACTACACCGTCTTTTCGTGACACGTTTATCCCTGTGACTGATGAACTGAACTTGCTTGGCGTGGAGTTGACGAGTGACCTTAACTTCAGCAAAAACATTGAGTCCAAAGCTCAAATAGCCTCAAAGAAGTTGGGCATCCTAAATAGGGTGAAGCGGTACTTCAAACCAGGTCAGCTTCTTACTTTATACAAAGCTCAAGTCCGACCTAACATGGAGTACTGCAGTCATCTTTGGGATGGTTCAGCAAAATGTCATCTTGCTACTTTGGACTCAATCGATCGCAGAGCCAGAAAACTCATTGGCGATCAGGCGCTCGTTAATTCTAAACTGCAGAGCTTATCCCACCGCCGTAAAGTAACATGTTTGTCAGTTTTTTACAGGCTCTACTTTGGTGAGTGTTCTTCCGAGCTCCACGCACTTATCCCATCGTCACCCTTTCACCATAGGTTATCAAGGCGAACTGCAAAATTTCATCCGTTTGTAGTTGACGTTCCCCGCATTCGGACTAAGCGTTTTGCGTCTTCTTTCATTATGCGTACAGCTAGGGAATGGAATGACCTCCCTGCGTTTGTGTTTCCGGCCACTTACAACCTCGTGGCATTCAAAAAACGAGTGAATAGGCTTTTTCTGGGCAAGCTCGCTCCATCTTAGAGCACGTCTCTTCCCATAGGATAGTCTGTGCTCAAGAGTAAGCCCATAGATATAAAAAAAAAAAAATCATCAATGTCCATGAGTTTTTTATTTTATATAATCTTCAATACTATCGTAAGCTTTTTTTATTTAAATCGACATTACATGAGACTAAAATATGCAGGGGTAAATCAATTACATTTTGTGGTAGCTTATTAAATATTTAATGCTTAATCCCACAAATGAGTTCCCGACGTTGTGTTTTGTTCCTAGTGTTCAAACTATGATTTATCTGACTTTTTTGAAAATACATGTAAATTTTTGTGTACATAGATGATTGATGAATGTATTGTCATATTTCATGTATTGTAACGCAAATTACTGATATCTTAATAATCATTATTGTCAGCTTTCAACGTCCCTCTGCAGGACACCAGGCTTTTATTTAAGTTTCATCAGTCAAAACGCAAAATACATTTACTCGGTAAAGGATTTTTTAAAATTGTGATAACATCAGTTACTACGCATAAAAAACCAATTAAAAAATGTCATAAATTTCATACTAGGCGCGTCCGTGATAATAAAATAAATTAATTCCACATCAAAACCAAAAGACGGATGTCCAGTAGAGTTGCTTTAGAAAAATGCCCTCGGACAAGTTAACCTTGTTATCAACAAATCATATGGAATATCAGTGTTTCTTTGTTGCAAAATAATGTAAATGCGATATATTGGAGCGTCGGAGGGTCTCGAGTATAAAACCGCGTCCATCCACCACTAAGAGCACAGTCTCACACCGTCTGTTTACTTTGACACAATCAAGATGGTGAGTTACAACATCCTCGGAATATAGTGGCCGGTTCTCTCGTTTTGATTTGGATTCGCTTGATTTTTATTAATAGAAAAAGGAACATTGAACTTTTTTGAATCGATATTAACGAGTTAGTGTTGTGGATTGCTGAATTTTATTAATTAATGTAGTTTTTAACTTATCCTAATCAAAATTTTGAAACATTTAATGTTTTAAGTCACCCTATACGGGTAGGCAAGTGCCCCTCAGTGGGGTAGTATAATGAGCTGATGATGAATGTTTCAAGTGAAATTCGAGCTAATCAAATTCTTATTTAAACAAATTTGATTTCAATCGAATACCTTCTTAGTCACATGAACTAACTGAATTTCAAAATACCATTCAACTCTTTTATCTATTTTTAATTTTTTATTACAATTCTAACATATACGTCTATAGCATGGACCTCAAATGGTAGTTATTGACATGAAGATGCATAAAATAAAGTTCTTTAAATAAAAACTTAAACAAATTTTTGTTTCAGAAATCCTTCGTAGCCATCCTCGCTTTCGTGGCCCTCGCCGCCGCCGATGTCTCCCACCTTGCCCGCAACCCTGAAGCCGATGCTTCCATCCTCCGCCAGGACGCCGACGTGCTCCCCGACAAATACAACTACGCTTACGAAACCAGCAACGGTATCGCTGCCCAGGAGAGTGGTGTGCTGAAGAACGCCGGCCGGGTAAGATGTCCATAAGAAATGCTGGTGGCAAATCTCAGCAATATACCTAACTCTAAGGATATGCAAAATATATTATCAATACGTTTACAAGAGAAGAGAAAAGCAAAACACAATCGTGAACTTTCCGTTTTAGCTAGTTATTAATTTCTTTAAAAGAGGTATTTACAAGTCCATTGTTAACATTGACGTCTGTATTAAAAAAATCTGTCCGTGTACTTTCTACAGTCGACGCGGGATGAAGTCTCCCTAGAAGGTTTGAAGGTATTCAAATGGGCCATTAGTTTATTAAAATTTCAAGTTCTAGTCTTTTTATAATTTTCTTAATAGAGTCATTGACGGAATAATTTTGATCTAAAATATTTAACTTAAAATCGTCGTCCGAGATGTATATATGCAACATAAAGGATAACCTTTATAACATGGGAGTTATAAATAACTATGAATCAATTATAGCTGAAATTTAAACGCTCACAGGGTTATCCATTGAGAATACTCAATTACTAGTATTATAAACAAGACACGTACGTACATGTATAAAATGATGAAATTACTAGAATATACCAAGTCAGCGTTACTATTCACACAATATAATTAAATGCTAAAGACGTTCTCGGTATGTCAAAAACTAGACTCAACTCAAGGAAAACTTGACCTATTGGTTACTATCCCATAAATTCCACTGAAGGTCTCATTCGGATGACATTTACCGAGTGCACTTCAAATTATGTAAATTCATGAATACTCTATTGAAATTTAACGGCGATGCTAAACTAAAAGTGCTTAATTTTATCTTGTTAGAGACTATCGAATGTTGCTACTTTGAAAGGTTAATTTCTTAGTAGTTTCCAAATAAGAGATTAAATCTTATTGGGAACACGAAATGATAAGTCATCAAGTATAATTGTTATAATCATAATTTCGAAGCATAATTTATCATTTCATCCAATTAAGAGGGTTTGAGTATCGCCGTTCTAAAAGAAAAGAATTCAGTGCATGATTATCTGCGTATGTACCTCAATCTTATATATATCTTCATTAATACAAGATATAATTCCACAAGAGGTATGTCTTTTAAATTTATGTCACAGGCTGAAGGGTACAGTAAATATATTGGCGTCGAAAGCTAACAACTCATTTGCAGTCCTTTTTTTAAGATTTCGAGTATACCATCTTCGACGGTTACCATTCACCGCCATTATGAAATGTCTGCTTTAAACTGGCTTAGCTTTTTCGAATTTAATACTCGAGATAATTTGATCTACATGCGATAATGATTTCAATATTTTCTAAGAATATTAGATCTATTCTAGAAGGGATGCTGCCTTTGAATGCACTTGGAATAGGTTTTTATAATGTTGTATTGCAACAGGAGGACGAGGCTATCGAAGTCCAGGGCTCCAACCAATACGTCGCCCCTGACGGTTCCCCCATCCAGCTGAGCTACATCGCCAACGAGAACGGATACCAGCCCCAGGTCAGTACAATAAAATAAAATAAATAATTAAAAAGGACTTCTAATGACTCCAATTAGGAATACATTCAAATTCGGCGATATTTTGAATTTCATTTGATTTCGTATCGAACTGTTTCTAACTTTAACCATATTTTTGAGTATTTACATTTAATATCATTATTTTCGTAAATGTAGAGCGGTAATAGTAATACACAAGGAATGGACAATCGTCTTCGAGTTATAAATAGTCTATGAAGATCGAGTGATTGGCATCAGACCTTGATGGAACACGTCGCATTGACATGATGATCATTGACCTTCAGTTAAATAATGTCTAGGTATATGGAAATTAGACAACTTTTAAAAAAATATTGTTTTACTATCCAGTAAATACCGCTGTCGTACCACCACTTTCAGTTAGGTATTTAAAATAAAAATGTTTTATAGACAGGACAAATCATATAAATATCTTTACAGTTCAAAAGTTGGAAAAACATTTTTAAGCTTAAACAAAATGTCGTATTTCCTATACCACTCTAATTTAAATAGTTATCATGCCCTTTTATGATTTTGTGCCAAATTGATTTTACGAAATTCGTACATATAATCTTTCTTATATTCATTGTATAAAAAAGTTTGTACGAGTTTAAAATGTTTAAAAACAATATCTTGAATTCCGATATGAATTCACCCTTTTTATATAATCATTGTCATCATTACCTTTATTTAGGATATAGCCAATTGTGTTACTAAATTGTTGTTTTTCTTTTTCTAGGGTGCTCACCTCCCCATCCCCCACCCCCCCAGCCCATCCCCGAGTACATCGAAGGGCTATTGCCTACATCGCCGCCCACCCCCCCAGCCTGAAGAGAATTCTAATCAACAAATTAGTCAAATAATTAACAATAACCCTGAAATGTCACTGCCTATGATGTTTCCTCTAGTCGAAACTTTGTAAATGTCAATCAAATAAATAATACAGTACTCTATTTTTGTTTTTTACTGGTCACCAATCTGCTACTGAAAATTTACTTTGAAAATTAATTTGTTGTGGAATATTACACAAATTAGATTCATTCGAGGTTCAGAACTATGTTTCAGGATGTTAATCTAAGGTGACTACAACAACAGTCAAGGATCAATAGAACAGTGCGATACTAAATAATTGTAGGAAATAATTAAAACTTAATAACATATACCGGTATTTATTCTATCTAAAAACTTATTACACATCTTTAATTATAGCAATGAATTAATTTTACCACATCAAGATTTGGATTACATTAAATACATTATTCAATAATAAAACAAACAACGGGTATTTAACAACTTAACCAACACTTAGGACACAGGACTTATTACATAGCTTGCTGAATGAGACGTAATTCTTGGTCACCTATCCTATGTTTGACTGTTCAAATTGTAACTTCATTCGCAAGGATCAACGATAATATGTCAATAATGTCTCGTTTACTTTTAGTTACATTACTAGTAAACTCTTCAACGGCTAAGTTCCAGACACAATAGTAAACAAATTGTTGCTGTTGGATATATCCGTCAGCGGGGGTTTAAGGGTTAATTCTGTTAAATTGCCTCCGTGATATAAGAGGTCTCTTCTTAGTTATAGTATTGCAGATTGAATCACCTGATAATCTGCCATGTTAAGCCGTCATCCCACTTGCAAATGTGGAGGTCGTTTCATAAAATTTAAAACCACATTAGAGGTTGTATAGTAGTATGAAAACTCTGCCACCAGGTTAAGTCTAATTTTACTTTCATCTCGCTGTCATAATTACATCTTATTATAAAGAATTTTAGTTATTATGTTA